>PKQL01000291.1:0-34189 GCA_002916455.1 Penicillium sp. CF05
AACTGAAGGGATTAATAATTAAGGATAATGAAGTGATGCGATTCAGTCTGACTTATACTACTTAAGGAATTAACAAGTGTACAGGTATGAATAGTAGTATGATCAGGTGCGTAGCAAGCCCTAATTTAGGTTTTCCTTTTATAAATCCAAAACTACTTTCTTCCTTCATCCAATTGGCAAGATGGCCGAGTTGGTCTAAGGCGCACGGTTCAGGTCAACCTGATCCCGATGGTATACAACTGTCTCCGTGTCTCGAAAGGGGCGTGGGTTCAAATCCCACTCTTGTCATATCTTTTTGCGTGTTTGTTGGCCAACAATATAAATTAACACATGTAGGGTTAGATAGAGGAGTGGCTGTGATTTAATTCCCCTCTTTTTTTTGTTGGGATACATGATAGTGTGGTGTAGTAACGACCCATATCAACCGCAACCTAAGTTCGGTTGGATGTGGAAGAGCTCCAAGAAAATTATGCAAAAAGCTGTAAAGTTAATAGAAAAAGAAAACGACAAGCAGTGTATGAGAAATGAAATCGCTAGATGAGCATGTGCATATAGTCTAGTCCTATGAGGAGGCGAGGAAGAAAACAAGGACAAGAGACCGCCAGGCCAAGTCAATGAGCCTACAACCAGAGAGAGCACATCTCCCAAGCCACGAATGGCCCGAGGTAACAGCACACCAGGAATCAATCAGAATGTTCAATATACTACAATGTACGGACTGGCTCTATATACAATGCCTGAACCGAGCCCGCGAAGAATTGCCAAATGCCAGAGTGAGAGCACGATGGAAAAGAAAAATGAATAAGAATAAGAATAAGTGTCGGGGCCACTACAGCTTAGCCTTGGGGGCAGACTGCTCCTCGGTGGCCTGCTCGTAGAGCTGATCCAGAAGGGAACGGTATAGCTTGACAGCGGGGGGACGCTTGAGCTTGAGACTATAGAAGGGAGGGACTAATGTTAGCAATGCTCGGATTACGGAAAGGTGGAAATAAAAACTTACGTCGGGGTCAGCAAGTTGTTCTCAACGGTGAACGGCTCCACCTTGAGAGAGACGTTGCGGATTCTCTCGTAGCCAGCAAACTTGTGCTTCTTAGCCACGCGCTCGAGGTCACGGAGCACAGCACGGCGGATCTTGTCATCGCCCAGAGATTCCTTGACCGCTTCCAAGTCGGTCGGGGCAATGGTCTTGCCCAGAACCTTGCTGGCAAACGGAGCGAAGAGGTCAGGTGCGACACCGAAGACGCCAACCAGGAAGGTCTGCACGCTGTCGCCGTGGACATAAGCCTGGGCGATGTAACCGAGCTCGGCGAGGACAACACCCTCCAGACGCTCGGGGGAGATGTACTCGCCCTGGGCGAGCTTGAGCACGTTCTTGCGGCGGTCGATGATGATGAAGCGGCCCTTTTCGTCGATTGTGCAGACATCGCCGGTGCGGAACCAGCCATCCTCAGTGACGGCATTGCGGGTCTCTTCCTCGTTCTTGTAGTACTCACGGAACATGTTGTTGCCGCGCAGCAAGAGCTCACCACGGGGGAACGGCTTGTCATCCACGGAGTACTCCATGTCTGGCAGGGAGGTCAGGCATGCCTCGACACAGGGAGCAAGGCTACCGCAGTTGCCGGAGGTCAGATCGTAGGTCGGCTGGGCGGTGGCTGAGGCGTAGGACTCAGTCAAGCCGTAACCCTGAAGGATATCGGTACCGGTGGCAACACGCAGGAAGTCATGTAGAGTCGGGTCCAAGGGTGCGGAGCCAGACACCATGTATCTGGCTCGCTCCAGACCGAGAGCGGCAGCCACCTTCTTAGCCCACAGGCGATCGTATACAGCGTGCCGGACTGTCGCCTGGGAGGGATCGGGGTTCTTCATGTTCGCGGTCTTGGCCGCAATGATGTGTCGCGAAAGAGCGCCCTTGAAGCCAGGCTGCTCAACTGTCGCAGAACGGATTGCGCTACCAAATCGACTGTAAAGACGAGGAACGGACATGAAACCAGTGGGTTTCAACAACTTCAAATCGTCGACCAACTCCACGATGTTTCCGTGGAAATAACCAATCCGGGCACCACCCCAGAAAGCAGTGTGCTCCGCCAGACGGGCATAAATATGGGCCAGCGGCAGATAAGAGACCGCCGTATCACCCCGGGCTTGGCCGACAGTGATCAGACCGCAGGACGAGGCCGCCACGGCATTGCCATGCGTCAGAACAACACCCTTAGGGGGGCCGGTCGTTCCGGAGGTGTAGTTGATAGTGACAATGTCCGAAGCAGAAGGGGCATTGTACCCGCGCTTTGAGGCCAAGCCCAACTCCTCAACCTGATCCATAGTGTAGATCGCCAGGCCCTGACCGGCCGCCATGGATTCGATAAGGGCACGCTTGGAGTGACCGTCCTGCTCACCGCCATCTAACGGGTCCAAACTGATGATGATCTTCAGATTTGGGAGAGAAGGCTTGAGCTTCAGAAGAGTTGGGATATGGGGTAGAGAGGTGACAACACAGCTGAGCTCAGCGTGGTTGATAATATATTCGGTAGCGTCTGGGGACAGGACGTCGTAGATCGAGACGGAGTAAAGAGATTGGGAAACGCAAGCCAAATCTGTACATAGATTCGATTTAGCATCTTATCTCTTAATCTTCGCCCTCACAACATTACTCACCAGTAATCTGCCATTCCGGTCGGTTCTGGGACCAGAGACCAACACCATACTGGCCGGAGCGATGGCAGTCATGCTTGTGGTGCAGCTCTACTAGACCAGCACCGAACGCAGCGCGTCTCTTCTGCACAGTCTCGTAAGTGAGCCACTGGTATGGATCGAAGGACTTGGTTGTGGAGTTATACGGACGCCAACCAAGGCAGTGGCTCTTGGGCAGGCGGTTGGCGGTCGACTCGAACATGTCATGAGCCGTGGTGACCTAAAATAGGTCAGTATTAAGATATTCTGGCATTGGCTGGTGACTCTGTACCTGGGGGTCCAGTGTCGTCAAAAGTTCCTTCTGCGCATTCCATGCTCGGTATACCCGACTTCGGCCGGGCTGTTCAGTGCCAGGAATGGCGACAGAGTATGCTACGCCTTTTGGAGGCGCTTGCTTGAGCTCCTCGGCCTTAGCCAAATGGGGAGGTGATGAGAAGAACATGTCTGTCGCGACAGCGATCTATGGTCAGTGAGAGAAAGAAAATAAACAATAGGAAGACGAACCAGAATCTATGTGAATAAGAAAGAGAAAAAAAGAAACGCCCGAGTGATCCGGATATTAAAGGGGGCAAAAGAGTGTGGGGGAGAAAACTGGAGTTGAATGGAAGCCGGAGCGACCAACTCTTTTCGGACATCAAAGACATGAGCCGATCAGGGGACCTCGGCTGTTTTTTTTTGGGGGGGGGGATACTTGCCACAGAGTGGTCCCTCACATATTATCTCAGGTACCGACAAATAGTGGAGCCTGCTTACATATCTCACGTCATTTGTTGAACCACTCACATGCACTATTTTTCACTATTTTTCACATGGACCGAGATAACTTATAATATTTTAGAATATTTAGAATATATCGATATTTATTAAGATATAATAAAGTTATTGTGGAGTATATATGCCTTTAAGAAAAAAAAGATAACGCCTATATGCAAAGAAAAAAGAAATATAAATATATATACACTGAGATCAACTGTCCCTAATTACCCGCAAATCCACTTCCAGGCCTTGCCATACCATGTAGTTGGCTCAATAGTCTCCCATGTCTCATTATCAGCAGTGGTACGGCCGGTATCCAGATCAGCCTCAATGGGCTTGATAAAGGCGGGGCGGTAGATGATCTTGTGCCCCGCATATAACACCACGAACAAAATCAAGCTCAGGTAGCTGATGAAGAACTCCTTAACTTGGAAGTGTGGGATGAAGGAGGTGAATCCCTGGGTGAGGATGATCAGACAGTTGAAAAATAGACCATACCACGAGAACCAGGGCTGCCAGAGGGCCTTGTAAGGCAGGATATCCCGAGAGATGTTGCGAGCCTTAAGCGCTCGCTGGAAGGCAAGGTGGCAGGCGTTCAGTGAAGACCAGGTTATGAAACCAGCCACACCAGAAATCTGGAGCAACCAAGTGAATACCGTGCTGCCTGCATCAGAGACATTCAAGAATCCGAGCAGACCAAAGGCCGCCGTGAAGAGCACACTGTAGTACGGGACACCACGCTTGCTGGTAATCTTAAACCAATGAGGGGCGCAACTTTCCTGCGCCAGACCGACCAGGATACGGCTCCCGCTGTAGACGTTGGAGTTGGCTGCCGAAAGCACCACAGTTAGAAGCACGGCGTTGATGATACCGGGGAGAGCCATGACGCCGGCACGGTTGGCGGCAATGACGAACGGCGAAGCATTGGCGTTCTGAGCAGCAGCACCATCTCCCTCACTAGCCAACAGACCGGGGTCGCTGGAGGGCACGACAATTCCGAGGAAGAAGATCGTCAGAATAAAGAAGAAGACGATACGGAAAAAGGTTTTGCGGATTGCAGATGGGACGGTCTTGCGAGGGTTCTCAGTCTCACCGGCTGCAATACCAACCAGTTCGGTTCCCTGGTAGGAGAACCCGGCCTGAATAAGCGTCGACCAGAATCCGACAAATTTGGCTAACGAATCGTTCCCTTTAATCAAGTAAGGGACGAACGGGCCAGGGTCCACCCAGTACCGGAAACCGATATACCCTTCTTTACCGACGCCGGCATTCATACAGATTGAGAAGATCATGAAGCCAATCACGGTAATAACCTTAATACTCGCGAACCAGAACTCGATCTCACCGTAGAAGGCCACGGGCATCAAGTTTAGAATGATAATCACGACCCAGAAGACGGCGATAAAGATAGAGATCGGAATAGTTTCATCCCAGAACTGGATGATCAAACCGGTTGCGGTCAACTCCAGCGCAAATGTTGATGCCCATGAGAACCAATAGATCCAACCCATAGCAAAGCCAAGACTCGGGTCAATCAGGCGAGCAGCGTATGAGGTGAAGGCACCAGGAATCGGGATATATGTTGCGATCTCTCCGAGAGCGGTCATGACCGAGTACACGATGGTTCCGACGAAGATATAAGCGATGAGAGCGCCCACGGGGCCTGCGTGAGCAATGGCGGTGCCGCTACCAATGAATAAACCGGTACCTATTGTGCCGCCTTCGAAGACCGTTAGCCCTAATGTTCTTGGTCGATAATATCATCCAACGCACCAATGGCAATCATCTGCAGATGTCTGCTCTTCAGCTTCCGCTTGAGATCCGGCAGCGGGTTTGCCTCGCGCTGGGCGCCATGCTTCTCGTAGTCGATATCATAGGCCGGGCTCTGTGCCTGGACTTGCACAGGCATTTCAGCGCTCATCTTTCCCTTTGTCTCAGCCATGCCTGCTGTGTAATGGAAACAGCTTCAGGACGGAGGATAACGAGGAGAAAGAAAGGATCTGAGACTGCAAGGATCCACTTCAATCCAACTCCGAAGACAGGCTTTTTCCTCGGTGGAGCGACTATCACGTCCGAACAGCTTTTTGAGGGGAAATATATGTTATGTAAAAGAAAAGGAGAATTTGAGGGGAAKATTTCGATTTTATCTATATATAACTATAGTCTTCTGCTCATATTATGCTAATCTATTATTCTAATCTGACCTTTTTTTTTTTTTTTCTATCAAATTTTTCTCTTTTCCCGATACCACCGGGAGTGGGCCATTTTTCCGGGAAAGAGTTTTCCTTTGGTGGCGACTCTCTTTGCCCCCTTAGTATAGCAGATTAGCAGATATTTTGAATATATTCTATTTGATATTTTGTTCTCAATCGGTAGTCTAGGCTTTCCAAGGTTATTGCGTCCCTCACTATATACTGATGCTATCATGCATGTAGCATATCAATGGCACGGGCACGTTGTATATAGACTATATATGTATGCAACACATCTTACATCTTATTTCATACTATATACTCCATACCTAATCCTGTCTCTGTCCTTGAAGACTTCATATGGAAATAAAGATCCAGTAATTAATTAATTCCGTATATTGTACATACTTGGCGGGCTTGGCCGAATCGGGATGCCGTTTGCGGAGATAACCCGATAATCTTGGAGTCATAAGAATGACATTCCCTACTCCGTAAACCTCTGATCTTTAAAATTCTTTAAATAGATCCCATTTGGACCTCGGGAGAAGAAATATAGATTATTAAAATGAGAAGGATTCCATAAGGTCGCTAGCAAAGGGTATCGCATCCAAACACCATCATGACCCTGAGAACATTCAAGGCATCCAAAACATGAAAAAGACATGAAAAACATCAACAAATGCCCAATCCGATAGTCTCGGATACTTTCAAGCTGATCATGAAAACAAACACTTTAAACCCCCATCTGCACATTCGTATGTGTTTTCGCTTCTCCACCGCGGCGGTGGTGCATAAGATCGACAATCCCGAAATAGCTGGTCACTGCAAAAAGCACCCTATATGCGACACCAATGACAGTGAGCTCTCTGACCATATATCATAAAACCAAAAATAAAATAAAGAGACAGAATCTCACCATTCAAACGCCCCAAATACCGTTGCTGCCTGGAGCGAGCTGCAGACACTCCCGTGACACCACCTTGGTGGGGGCAACATCGCTCCCATAGCGATAAACCCGGCAAACCAGAATATCATCGTAATCACCTCAACAGCAGGAATCACATAATGGTGTGCCAGGCGAGGGAACCATATCGGTGTAATGGCGAGGTAGGGCACTGCTACAAAGGCAGTCCAACAACCAAGGAAGAGGAGGAAGTTGACGGTATCCGAGTCTGACCATCCATAGTAGAATGTTGAAACCACTAGAGACTTGTCAGTATCCATATATATATATATTTTGAGAATTAGTTCTGAAGCGACAGACCATATCCTGTCAAGCCTATCACGATCACGCCGAAGAGTGCTTGCACGGCTCGGATAGGGTATATCAACGGGAAGGTCATCTTTGATAGGATGTTGATGTTGATATCGATGTAGATAGAATGTTGATTGAATGGGAGATTAATGCAAAATATGTAAATTTATCTGCGGATTTGCGCCAGGAAAAGACATCTTGTAGGACAAGGTATGGCAAGGTATAAAAAGGTGCAGGGAACTCAGCCACCGGCGTCGCGCCAGCGTCATTAGTTATGTGCTGGGCGATTTTGACAATAGGGCTGACGTAGGGGCTTATTTCTACCTTGAATATATGACACTTCTGTGTTTCTCCTGCTTTGACTGGTTATTTCTGTTTTGTTTTTGATTTATACTCTCTAACACAGCTCCTTGAAGTCTTAGATTACTGTCTAAACACTGCATCCTGTCTTTATTAATACATTCTACTTGGGGGTTTTTCCCCCTTTCACTGCTGCCTATAGTAAAGTATTTAACGCTAGTCTCGTACATTCTTGGCTAAATGATCCACGTGAAGTGAAAGTCATATGACGCCAGGCTGCCGATCACTGTGCAACTTGGAGGTTATACACATCTTTGTTGCTTTGTCTCTGACGAAAAGATAAAACCATAGAACAAAAGGAGCATTACACTAGATACCAGAGACAGGTCTTTTAAAAGGTAATCATAGTTTAAATGCTGAATATGGTCCCGTACTTAGTGTTATAGACAAAGATGTAGGGACCTCGGAAATATTGGGCAAAACCTTTGTACCTTGATATACCGCCCTCCAAATTCTGCTGGTTCCCGGTTCTGCCAGTCTAAAACTCCTATAGTTAGCGAGACACGTGATTCAACACTAATGGTTAGCGGTTAAATGTATGTACCTCAGACTACAAAAAAAAAAAAAAAAAAAACCCCTAAAAAGACATTTAAGAAGACTACCGAAGAAGACTACCTAAGAAACCATTAAGATGACTACGGATAAGCGGCCGACTATATATTCTTATAGTAGTATGTTCAAAAGGCAGGCGGTATATAGGGCGGTAATATGTAGGTACAAAGGTTTAGCCCAATATTTCTGAGGTCCCACTGTAAGACACTCTGTTTCTTACATCTGAACATGTATTCGTTCCTATTGTGGCTCTGTGAGACGGAACGGCCAAGCTTATGCTGGTTTGTCCTCACAGACTCCGTGGGCAAGAGACCACGGGAAACTTGAAGGAGCATCTACGACCCTAAACGGAGAATCATAGCTACGTATTATGTCCAATAGACTCGCAAAAAATAAGAATGTTGGTGTCATTTGTATCAATTCGTCGCTCATGCGCCTGTACAGATTTATGCAACCCCAATTACTTCCCAGCCTCCAATGATATGACTGTAGCAAATCAATAATCACGGAAAACAGCAACCATATCATCTAATCGAGATACCTCCGCCAGCAGCAAGGCTTCCTTAGCCTTCCAGTTGCGAAGATGTTCTAATTCGGCCTCCGAGAGGAATTCTTCCTCATGGCCCTTGACGTCAGTTCGTTCCGTCTTCTCAAGGAAATCTCTCTCGCGGCTACGTTCGAATTTGATGCGTTGCAGGCACCGTGACATGGCTTTGTACGTATCCTCCAGAATGCTGCTGCACACGCGATCCGGATCGTAGTACCACAGGTAGATTGTCTTGGAAGGCTGACGCTGCGCGTCACGCGGCACTTCCTGCAAATCTACAAACCCTCCGGTTTGCATGCTAGCAAGTGTCTGGCGCAGGTCCTTGAATGGCAAGAGACTGATTTCCTGGAGCCGTTTCTCGTCAAGCTTGCCCTTGGAATGCAGGACGCGGACCACCCGCAGTGCCACATCTCCGTACCGCGATTCAATCATGCGCTCCAGTTCTAAATGGCGAAGCTTCCGGGCCAGGCCTCGGAATGCAACTCGCCACGTAGGGAGGCCGGAGATGACGTGTTTTGTGGTAAGGTTCAAGGGAGGCTGCGAGAGAATACTAAGGTGCTGGTCAATCTCGTAAGCACGGCTCTTCCCGCTCGGTTCGTCTTCATGCTCGTCACCATTCACGCCATTCGTGTCATCATCCAATGGTCGCTTGCCGCGTCGGTTTAATACCGTCGAGGGCTCCATCGGGCCAATACATCCTGCAAGATCCAGGTGCGGGTCAACGTCTTCGACGATTGAGCTCAGTTGGATTGGGACAGAGTATTGTTCGCCTTCTTCTCCTTCGCGGGGGATTTCAAAAGTGTCTCGGCAGCGGGGCGTTTGGTATTCAATGCGCCGAAGCAGACAGTCGTAAATCTCGACCGAGGCGGAAGGTGCGTCTTGCTCAGCAAGCTCAAGGAACCGCGTGTTTCGAAGCGCCACGTCGAGTTTCTCGTAGTTCACCCGAACGATAAGGTTAGACTGGGGTAAGTGTTAGTGGTTGATTTGAAGCCGCAGCAAGGAAAAAAAAAAATAAAAAAAATAAACGAGCTTACATCCATTGGGATTGAATCAACGTCATCTTCATCGTCGGACCAATCATTGGCCTCTTCACCCTCGTCGTCTACGTGGTCTCCGTTGACGCCGTTGGTGCCATTCGGCGCGGGATTACTGGACCCCGAGTTGCCGTGATTGCGTTTTCTTTTGGCGCCCCGGGGGATGCCGTTGTATATGAGGCCCCGGCTCAGATCTCCTTCAGTTTTTTCCTTGACCATATCCTTCGCCTTCTGCTCGATCTCGGCCGCTTGCTGTTTGCCCTTCATTTGTTTGACATCCGGCCTTGATGCGACGATTCGAGAAGCATTTAGCCAGTTGTCGTTTGGGCTTTGGAAGTGTGCCTCTCGAAGGCGATGGATGTATCCGTGGGAGGCAAGACTCTTCAAGGTGGGGTGAAGATGTGCCGGTTTCTCGGTCTCAGCATGATCGCCGTTAAGAGCAGCGGAATCCTCTTCCTTTTCCTCCTCTCCCTCGACCTTAATTTCATCATGGTGGACACCATTCGGAATGCGCTGCCTCATGGACTTAAGTTCGGGAAGCGTCTCGAGGTGGGCGATCGAGGAGTGACCGAGCATCATGATTGCTTCCAACACCTGGGCCGCATATTCTCCTAGTCGATTTTCAACGAGCTGGAGAATCTTTCCAGATCGCACGAGGGAGTACGCGGCTTGTGGATTAGATTCGTAGTAGGTATTGCCGTCATCGAGGGAAGTGAAGTGATAGATCAAGTGGTGCTGGATCATGGCGGAAAGGCCATGGTGCAATTGGCGATCGGTCAAGCGAGCATAGAATTTTAACCGAGGGAGAGTGAGTCTTTCGTAACGTTGAAGGACGGTAAAGATGCGCTGCGAAAAGATGACTAGTTAGTCCGGTTCCTTCCCCGCTGTCGCAAAGAAGCACAAGTCCGAGAGTCTGCACAAGATGACTCACAGCAAAGAGCTCTCCAAAGTTGTCTTCAATCAAGAGCATACAGAGCTCGGCAGAGCACTAAATCCATGTCAGTAAGTAGCTCTCTCGAGGTTAGTGGGACGGTGACTTACCTGGGACATCATGGTGAGCTAAAGATAAAATGATTCACCACCAAACCTCGAGAGGGGGCAATTAAAGGTCACCGAATGTTCATGAAGATTTGCAAGCTAGCAGAGATCTGCAAGTCCAAAAATCCAATGCGCGATGAGATGCAGGTCTCCCAACGTTCTTTTGTTCTTTTTTTGCTTATCGGTATATTCACGTGACAGGACCAATCAGGTGATCCAATTGCCTCACTTGGAAACGTTTTGAGGGAGGATAGGGGGGAACAATAGAGATATTCAAGCCAATTTAGGGAGATAATTATTTAAATATATACTTAACTGGACTATAAGAACAATTAATCCAAGAACAATRGAAAACCCCTTCTATATACTCGCATCAAAAGTAACTCCGGTTCCGTCCGCGCTTTTGATTACTCGACCGCTGATTGGCTGGAGTGACGAGTCGGGATCTTGAAGCTTTTCGTGACCTCCCAAACTGCCTCTTCCCTCTTGCTCTCTCCGCATCCCACCTCCTTCCCCGCCTCATTTGCGCCTCTTTACGAACCCAATTCGGGTTTATATCTTTTTTTTTTCTCTCACATCTTCTCGGCACAGGCGACGATGCTGTCGCGGTCTTCCCTCAGCCGAAATGCGCCGCGTGCGTTCGCCGCCGGCCGTCGGTCCATGGCCTCCGCTGCCAGCCCGGCCTTCCAGTACGATGTCTCCGAAGCTTCCGGCGTGAAGGTCGCCAACCGTGAGGTTGAGGGTCCTACTGGCACCCTGGCCCTGGTTGCAAAGGCTGGCTCCCGTTACCAGCCCTTCCCTGGTTTCTCCGATGCTCTCGACCGATTCGCTTTCAAGGTCGGTCCCATGGCATCAATTGGTTCATATCAGGTTTATTTGGTGATACTAATCATTCAATTCCTCAACAGACTACCCTCAAGCGGTCTGCTCTGCGGATCACCCGGGAGACTGAGCTGCTGGGCGGTGAAATCTCGTCGACACACTCGCGCGAAAACATTGTCCTCCGGACCAAGTTCCTCTCCAAGGACCTCCCCTACTTCACAGAGTTGCTGGCCGAGGTTGCTACCCAGACCAAGTTCGCAGGTGAGTCGGTCCTTTTCGATGAATGGTGGTTGTTAGAGCCCAGTTATATGAGCATTCTTTGCTGACCCGAGCCCCCCTCGACGAATATCAGACCACGAATTGAACGAGGTTGTCAGCAAGCTCCTCAAGTACAAGCAGCAGGCCGTCCACTCTAACCCGGAGACCGTCGCTGTCGATGCCGCCCACGGTGTTGCTTTCCACCGCGGTCTGGGCGCCTCCATCACCCCCTCCCAGACTTCTCCTTACGAGAAGTACGTCTCCGGCGATGCCCTCGCCGAGTTCGCCCAGAGTGCCTACTCCAAGTCCAACATTGCTCTTGTCGCCAGTGGCCCCAACTCCGCTGAGCTCTCCAAGTGGGTTGGCCAGTTCTTCAAGGACACCCCTACCGGCAACGCCTCCAGCAAATACAACGTTCTGCCCTCCGTCGCCTCCAAGTACTACGGTGGTGAGCAGCGCATTCCCTCCAAGATCGGCAACGCTGTTGTGATCGCCTTCCCAGGTTCCAGCGCTTTCGGCACCGCAGGCTACAAGGCCGAGGCTTCCGTTCTCGCTGCCCTTCTGGGCGGCGAGTCCACTATCAAGTGGACTCCCGGCTTCTCCCTTCTCTCTCAGGCCACTAAGGGCTTCAACCAGGTCCGCGTTTCCACCCAGAACAACGCCTACTCCGATGCCGGTCTTTTCACCGTCACCCTGTCCGGCCAGGCCGACCAGATCGGTGCCGCCAGCAAGAACGTCGTCGACGCTCTCAAGAAGGCCGCCGCCGGTGAGGTCGCCTCCGAGGACATCAAGAAGGCTATTGCCCTCGCCAAGTTCCGTGCTCTGGAGTCCGTCCAGACCCTCGAGACCGGTCTTGAGGCTACTGGCTCCGGCCTTGTCCACGGCAACAAGCCCTACCAGATCAACGAGATCGCCCAGGCTCTCGAGAAGGTCTCCGAGCAGCAGGTCAAGGAGGTATGTTATTTTTCCTATCCACATTGTTAATGTCGTGGTGCTAACAGTTACCCGTAGGTCGCCAACACCTTCCTGACTGGCAAGGCCACTCTCGTCAGCGTGGGTGATATCCACCAGCTCCCCTTCGCCGAGGACATCGGTCTGACCGTTTAAAATCCCTGTATACATTACACCGTAGAGAGGGAAAAGTCTGTTCCCTTCATTTTGGATTTGATGTGACCACTTGTGCCTAGATTCATTGCCGATATCTCCTTTGTTCTTTGAAAGGTGTAGTTGACTGTAATACAATTGTACCTTATCCTTTGTTCCTGTTCTCTTCGGTCGACCTATGGATTTCCTTAGCTCGTGATAGTCATGATTCTGGTACGAGGTATGGCAAGTACCATCATTATCACGTGCATGTTCCATGTACTTGTATCATTCCTAGCATTGTCTACAAAAAGTACCTCGGTCAATTGATGATTTGAGTGACTAGATGGAGGTGTATTCCTGCTTTGACATACTTCACTTGGATTTATTCCAGCAAAAAGCAACAGCCTCTAATCCTACATGTGTTAATTTATATTGTTGGCCAACAAAAAAAGATATGACAAGAGTGGGATTTGAACCCACGCCCCTTTCGAGACACGGAGACAGTTGTATACCATCGGGATCAGGTTGACCTGAACCGTGCGCCTTAGACCAACTCGGCCATCTTGCCAATTGGATGGAAGATGGCAGCGCTTTTGAATTCATGAAGGGGAAAAGAGGTCGATGTACGAGAGTATAATTGCAAATGTCCGAAAATAGTCAGCTGTCAAGGAAGACGCTAATGCCAGCGCTTGTTTTTCCCCCTTTTTCCTTTTTCCCTTCTTTTTACAGAAAAGGTTAAAAGGTTAAAATACTCCTAAATACAGTGGACCTGTTTCTTATGTTCAACCGTTGATTAGCCGCTATAATATCGGGCAATGACTGGAAGTGAAATGGTATCCATATTAGGTAGAAGAATTAGAGAGGAAAGGCAAGATAAATCACTTGCAATAAAAATCAGATTCATCATTTTCATGCAAAAGATGTCCCTTATCCGACTATGCTACGTGGCCCAGTACCGCAAAGAGAATAGTCCCAGAGTCGTAAGACACCGGTCATAAGACGCCGAAGGAAGATGAGAGCAGTGATCTTCGGACGATCATGCACACAACAGTGGAAAGACAAACCCGTCCAGTAGAGATTGGAACACTCCAGGCAACAAACTCGAAAACCATAACTCCATAGAACCATCACATATTCATACCCTCATTATCATACCAGAAAGTCATCTCATCAACCTACCGTTCCATAGTACCACACCAGTAATCAAGCCGCAAATCCGAAAGGTTGCGCGTTGGCAAACCCCAAGTGCGCGCAAGCCAGAGCGCCAACCCACCAACAACCCCCACACTTCCAACAATCTGAACAAGCATCCAGCCCCGGTGCCCAAGGTCGTCAATCCAGCCAACCACACCGAGCGGGTCATGCGGACTGAAAGCCGCGAAACGACGCGCCCCGGAAGCGGAATGTGAGCGCATGACCTGGAACCCACCAGCGCTCTTCTCGCCGATGGGGCCATGCAGTCCACAAAAGCCAGGCGTCTGTGAGAGAGGCACCAACGACCCATCGACAACACACTCGCCCAGCCGCTCGGTAAGCCATACAGCGCGCTCGGCGCGAGCCAGTGAGGTGTATCGATCGCGCTCGTTCTGCAAGCTGCGCTGCAGGTCTGTGGCCCACTGAGCAAGGCGGACCTGCGCCATGTGCTCCTCATGTCGGGTGTAGTCCGCGATGCGGGCCATGGCATAGCCAGGTGGGGAGCCGGGTGAAATGGACGTTCCCGAGACGGAACGCCAGCTGCTAGATGCAGGTTCGGACCCACCCGCGGCAGGACCCGGCTGCGCACTGGATAACGGCATTGAGGGTGGAAGCGGATACAAATCCGTGCGTTGCTGGATAAGTTTCTTTGCGGCGGAATGGCGCATCCATGCTAGATTATCGCGGTCGAACATTTTGTTGACTAGGGCGTCTAATTCGGAGGGCACTAGTGGCTGAACGTAGTCTGGACTCATTAGAGTGCTTGCATCCATTGTTTCGGTGTCAATTGTTTTCTCGGAGGAAACCGCATAGGGGGGTTGGGATTCCAGCCCGTCTAGCCCGTTCGGCGGATCACCGAATAGGAATAGTTTGATTCCGGCCTCGCGAGCCTGTTCGTGGAAGCGGGTTTTCAGGTGAGTGATTTGAGTTGGGGTGAGTGTGTCTGCTTTGGATAGTATTGGGATTACATTGCTGAGCTCGCAGAGCTTGCGAATGCATTCCACATCTGTTGAGAGGGTGTCTATAGAAGGTCAACGATCGGTTAATTTTGAAAGTTTCCGAGACCGAATACAAATTAGAACCTACCATTAGAAATCAAATATAAGATTGCATCCACCTGGGATCCACCATTCCCGGCTAGGAGGTTTTGGAAATCAACACTAGACCCACTAAGCGCATTGGTGGCACGGAAAAATTGTTGTCTCATATATTGCGCGATAGCGTCGCTTTGACCTGCTCGGCTTAAATTTGTTGCGGGTGTGTCCACGAAACACAGGTTCCTCTCTAACACAATTTCTCCGATGCTTTTCCGTCGCTGGAGCACGCGCGAATCTTCCAAATCCGACCACCATGAGGGATAAGGTTTGGTGCTAGCATAAATTTCTGTTGTGGCAATCAATGCCCGAGATCGGGGGCGGGAAGGTCTGCGACGTCCCGAAGAGGTTGTCTGTGGGATGGTGTCGACATGTACAATATCCTCGCATGTCTGAACAATAGATTTGATCAACGAGGTCTTACCGGAACCTAATTTTTTTTGGAGACAATCAGCCTGTGTAATTTGCTCCGAAACAATTGAGACCTACCAGGAGCACCAGCCAGAAGAACCTTGAATCGACCCATGACTTTTCCTCGCTCAGTGAATGGTCTTCGACTTGGCATTTTGATACTTGGCATGATAAGCTGGGAGGCCCCACCTGGGGCCAAAAATGGAGACCCATGGGGCACTTCGTCTTCATCTCCAGATCCAACCACCTGACTGTTGGTTTCATCTGTGATAGAAATATCATCGAGTGGCCGCAATGACTGGTTGGATGTAGATTTGGGACTGCTGGGCAGGGAGGATGGGTCATCGGGGATGCCCAATGTAAGCGGAGTTAAGGGCCGAGACACTGCATGAATGGGAGATGCGTACTCAGAGGATTCCCCCGTGCCCGGGTTAAGCGGCTTCAATGTTGACCGGCGTTGTGCGAGGTGTGATTCTAAACCGTCTGTTGCCTGCTTCAGGCTGTCCTCTGCAGAGTGATCGCGGGGCGAGGATGTGAATGCTGATTGGGATAGAGAGGCATCTAGGCTTTGTACTCCATACATATTCTCTTTGACATCCTCGGGTTTATCTAGCGATATATTGGAATCCTGATCCGCGACATCTGGACTGCGCGATAAGAAGAAAGTTGCAGGGGTGGCAGTGCGGGGATCGAGGGATGGAGATGGGGGATGGTCGGAGGGTTTGCGAGAAAATGAGAGGTCCGGAATAGGTCTCATTATGAATACATTTCATAGGAAAGAGAGATCTTGAGGAAGGTAAGAAAATCAACAAATAGCAAAAAGTCAAGCTCTCTCTCTGCAGCTCTGCAAGTCTAAACCTTCCCAGGTTGGAAGTGATCATGTCATGTTCCTTGCTCAGGTAAGCATCACGAGGTGATAAACCCCTCTTGATTTCTGCCTGAGGTATTCATGCATGGGATTTATGTTCCACCTGGGGCAACCTACTTGCTTATATTCTAATGGTATTACTTATTATTTCGATATACAACATATATATAAAATGGAGTATAGTATCCATAGATATATCGGAAGTTGGTCCATACCCCGTATATCTCCACTGTGGGTTAAATGGTAAGAAAAAAAAAGAGAGAAAAATGAACGGAGTACCTAGACGGAGTACTCCGTACTAAGTTAGTACTTTTTACTAAGTTCTGCATATAAAAGCAACACGCGCATCTAGCGCAGGAATAAGACTAAAAAAGGACGAAAAGGGCACTCTCTTTCTTAAACCACACAGTGGCAAGGTCCCATTGCCCGACCACGGAGGACCGTCTCCGCCCCCGAGAAGGTTCCAAGGTTGATTCTCCACTTCATCTCTTCGATTTCCTCGAATGGATTCTCCTTTTCTCCGATCTTTTCGAGTGTCTCTTTTTTTTCCTCGAGATCTTCTCTTGTGAATGTTTCAATTTCAACTTAGTTCTCTCTTGGCCTGATTGGCCAGTATCTTCTCTTTTCTAAAGGATTGAACTGAAATACCTCCTATTTTAAAAAATGGAACAACCAGCCATGTCATGGCCGGAGCAGCTTCATGAGAATAATCTCATCACTGCGCCTGGTGAAGAAGAATTCTCCAATTTGTTCGAGTTCAACATACCTTTTTCCGAAATCGAGCACGGACCAGGGAATATGCAACATTCCCATTCTCTCCCGACCACCACCGGCCCGGACTCGGATATGGCTCACCTACGATCGCATGCCGTGCAATACTCGGGCCAGATGGAGGGCCTCATGGATTTCAATGATAACACACAGTCGCACACCAATCACGGTCATCCAATACCTTACTCGACTCCCCATATGACGCCAGGCTTTTGCGCCCAGCAACCATCGCCCATGTCCCAACCGCCCACTCACCAACATTACATGCAAGGCCACAATATGATCCCTCCTACCCCGAACAGTATCGAGATGCATGGCAATGCCGCTCGGTACCCCCAGCGCGTGGATGAGAACCCGGATATGTACGACGGATATTCACGCATCAACGAGGAACAGGTTAGTTCAGACACACAAAGCGCAGATGAATTCGCTGGCTAATGATGAAGGCCCTCTACACTCCACTTATCTCACCGGCCATGACGCCTCTGGAGAACCAATTCCGACTCCCTGAATACACAATCCCCGGCGAATACTTCACACCTCTCACCTCTCCCGCCCTAGAGGCCCAAAATGCCGAATCCAGCAGTTATCAGTACCATGCAAGACAGGTATCGGATATGGGATTCGTCCCCACTACTGCGGAGGTGAACCCCATCGCTGGAACCTCGGCTCCGTCTTCACCTAGCATCATTCGGAAGCCCAACAGTCGTCAGCGGCCAACAACGACCGCTACCCGGCTCAATAATGCACGGAAGGTCAAACAATCACCTATTATCCGGGCGCAGCGCAAACGTAGCACTTTGGCTACCAATTCGGAGGAATTCTACAATAGTCTTACCCAGGAGATCAACTCCACAAAGCCGCAAAATCAGGACATCCGCTCCCTCCAGGTCAGCAGCAATGAGGGTTCTGGYCAGGATTCGGTATCCCCCGAGCCATTATCAGAACCGATGATGCCCCCTCCTGCTCTTCCTCCCCCTCGGATGTCTCCTGCCATTGCTCCCCATGTTAAAGCTTCTTCACCCGGCACTGCCGCCACCCCTGCGCTTTTGATGCGCATCCAGCGAAATCAACACTCGCAAGACCCCGCAGGCCAGTTCCGCGGTCAAGCACAGCTCGCGGAGCCTGAGTTCCCAGACGAAGTAATGGAGGATATAACACTCCCAGAGGCCGCCACTCCTTCGCAGCTGCGTCCGAAACCCAACCGTATCGATACTGCTGTACGGAATCCGTCAGTCTCTACGAATGGGACACCTTTCCCGGATCCTTCGTCTGCGACGTACGATAAACCTAGTGCCTCTCTGGCTCCTAGTCCCCGCACAAATGCAATGCCGTCTCCCAGTGGGCCGGTTCCTCGAAAATCAGAATCCAGAACTGCGTCCAATCGGAAACGACCCAGTATGAGCTCCACTCAGGCTAGCCCACAGTTGCGGCCCAAGATTAGTCCCAGCATCCAGCCCCTTATGAAAGGCAGCGAGGGTGAGTCTCGAATCCGAATTGAGTTCCAGGGCTGTTATACTAACTATATTCTAGGCATGTCGCAGGATGCGCTTTACCTGGCATCGAAATCCAACTATCAACACATTCTCGATGGCACTCTGCCATCGGGCGTGAGCTACCCAGAGGCTCTGGCAGAGAATTTGAGCTCCAAGCGGACGAATCACAAGCTCGCAGAGCAAGGACGCCGGAATCGAATCAACAATGCGCTCAAGGAGATTGAGCTTCTCATTCCGCATGAGTTCATCGAGGCCCGCAACGCCAAGGAAGCTGCAGAATCCGGTGGAAAGATCAACGAGAAGGAAAAAGAGAAAGAAAAGGCCAACCAGGCCATCAGTAAGGCCACCGCCGTGGAGATGGCCATTGATTACATCAAGGCCCTGAAAATGAACTTGGACACAACCACTGCCAAGTTGGCTGCCGCCGAGGCCAAGCTGTCGGGCGAGCCCTCTACGGAGAGCTCAACCTCAACTTTAACTAAATCTGAGGAGACTCCAAACGGTGTTACCACCTCTGAGACGAAGAGTTCGGCGTGATAGACTATATTACCTTAATAAGACCAGATATTCTGCTTGCCCGCATAGTGACGCAATCTATGCAACGGCAGACAATCGAAAAACGGGATATTCTCTATCCGGGGGTGGAGTTTTCGCGCAATTGTGTTATGGATCCATGATCTATGGTTTTTTTTCTCTATAATGTGATTTGATAGCGCCGGTGTTTGAACTACGAGGGTGGCTCATTTTTGCTTGTACTATTTTTTTTTTATCTTTATTTCTACCTACTTGATAACCACTGCCAGTTCTTCGATCTACTTTCCGATCTAGTCTCAGACCTCGTATCTTGTTCACCAAGTAGAGAGCATGTGGACACCTCAATATAGGACAGCTAGCGTGCATCACGCTAGCTCCATGTGTAACCCTGCTACCCCTGTAGATTATTCCCCCAATGTATATCGATGTGACGTTTCATTCTAATATATTCGCTACTTTGTAAAATACGCAATGGAACCTACTCTAATTGACACCAATATTGCCCTCCAAGCTATAGATAGGTACGGTCCTAGGAAAACTTTGGTTATTACAAATGCTTATATACCTCGTCAGTGTCTCTGTGAAGGAATCGTAATGGGTTGAGAGCTAAGTATCTGCTTGCAAGAAATTGTAGAAAGTTTCTAAGTGAGTTGTCAGAAGCTCGCTGCTTCCTTTAGTAAAGCATATCATCAAAGGCAACTCGAAAATCTTGGGTCTCAAACGAGTCCATCCCCAGAAGATCAAAAAAGAAAGTGTCAATATCAGAATCCAATATCGCATCAGGGTTGGTGCCGTCGACGGGAACTTCTGGTCTCGGCTCTAATATTTCGTCGATAATACTCGAGAAGACCGACGTTGCACGGATGAATAATGGAGATGTCGCCTGTTCCGGACCGGCCATGGACTCCAACTGTGAGATAAAGACGCTCAAGTTGCGAATGAGGGAGGATCGAGACCCGGAATACAATAGTGGCTGGCCTGTCCGAGCTTGCTCCTGTATTGCTCGGATCAAAACGCCGGCGCATGAGAATCCATAGACAAGAGCCTAAAAAAGAAGATTAGTGGGGATCTATTAGGCAGCTAAACTGACTACTCACGATCCAAGTGAAGTCACCCTTAATATCAACAGATCGCTCCCACTGTCGGCCCAGGGATAACACAGTGGAGAGAATTTCAGAGCTGACGTCTAGTAGCGCAGCATTTGACTTTTTAGAATCCTGGTACAATAGGCTTTGGATTGAGAACTCATTGTAAAGATAGGCGAGATATGAAATGATCGATATCAACTTCACTCCTATAGGAAGGTCGGACTCCCAACAACTAGACGTATATTGAAGATGTTCGGGCAACAAATTCCAAGCCTCGTGGCAGCGACTAGAGACATTCCTAGTATTAGTATAAGGGGTCAGCACTAAGTAGACAAAAATGGCTCTAGCCGGATATTGAGTTCAACCTACCGCAATTGTTCCGTTCTATTTAGACTTGGCTTTTGAAGTGACAGCTCCAAAATTTCTTCTCGGAATGTACTGATAGTAAATCGTAGCCGTATCCAAGATGCTTGATGATAGACCTTTTTTGTATTCCATCCATTAGAATCTAAAGAGCGCCGGGCAGCCTCTAGTATGTGGGTGTGCCCAGCCAAATCCACATCACTAATATCGAGAGGAAGACGGCAATCAGAGTGCCTCCATGAAATGCGAGGTGGTCGTCCAAGAAAAGTCGCAATACTTTTATCGAGCTGATAGGAAGCCGCAAAGAGCCTTCGTCGGGATTCGAGAATGAAAAACGGTAATAAGCTAGGGGTGTCCCTATGCGCACCAAGCTCAAATATATCTGTGGCAAGTTCACCTAGGCGGTTCCATGTTACCGAACCTATAAAACACCTCGTTAGCGGCGGGATCCGTGTAGGGTTAGTAACGATGACTGACTAGAATCACCCCGAAGCAGTTTCGATAAGAGGAGGTCTTCGTGAACAAGCCAGAGAGAAAGATCATTTAAGCCCGTTAGACTCTTGCATATCTGAATAGTGAGATCGCATGCAACCAACATTTTGTGAGAGAATTGGGTTCGTGACTCGGTATCGTGAACTGCACTATCAGCTAGCCCGAAATAGCTGGCCCGGCCTGCTAGAGCGCATATAATTCCAATAATCTCTAAGCGAAGAGAAGGGCCAGTAAAACATTTGTGAAACACTGTCCCATCGCTGTTCTGTGGGATCTTTAAAGCCTCGCTAGTATTGTGTATTACGAATGTGCTGAATGTAAACAGTTGTTCATCAGAGGCTGGCCCAAACAAGCTTGCGTTAACAGTGACCTCGAGCTCGTCTAGTGCGTTGAGAATCAACGATGATGGAATGACGGCGGTTTGAGAGACACCGTAGTATTTCTGGACCAAGTTCTTAATAGCAGAGAAATCTTGCAAGCAGCGAAGAACCTCTGCGGTCCTCTTGACTAACCCAGGAGATGGAGCTATGGTGGAATTCTCGCTTCCGCCTGTATTGAACTGTTCACCATGAAAAAGATCGACATTCTCCTCAAGCCCTGCGATGAAGCTCGTCGGGCCCAAGTACCCCTCTGGCAGCAACTGTTCAGTTCGAAGTGCTGGCTGAATAACTGAGGGGCATTCTGCCACAGCGTCTAGGGTTTCAGAGTCAGACATGGGGTTGCCTAGATTTCTCAAGGAAGTCGAAGGTGACCTATACATTTTTGCGCTCAGTTGATATTTTTGCTGCGGGCATATCAATGTGGACATACTTACAGGTGAATTTGACTATGCCTATCTGGTCGTCTTCTAATGCTGGTCAACGGCGCAGGATGGTAGAAACACCGATTACTGGTGTAACCCCGTTTCTGACAGCGTTCACATACAGGCTGGGCATGGTCGCACCGCACTTTGCCTTTACGGCAAGGCTCACAGGAAGCAAGCGTTCCGTTCCGACGCCGAGAATGCCTGTCACGATATTAGCAGCGACAAGAATTGCATGTTTGAAACCAGAGACATCTCTTGGTGATAAGCAACTCGCTTAATTCAATTCGCCCCCCCAATGATCTCTTTAATCTTTTGCAGACGATCGTATTTAAATGGTCTCAAGAGAAAAGCCAAATACGTGCAGGTTGGTGACAAGGGGGAGTTGTGAAGTACTGGATCAACGTTCTTCCAATCCGCTATTCTAACTGATGTTTACTAGGTCAGCTCGAATAGGAAACCCCCACCAAGGGAAAGTCCGGTTTATATAGTTTCAGATATATTCTAGATTATGATGAAGTCTTCCTGGTAGACTTGCTAGTATCTGTAATAACGGTCTATATATAGCATGAGTACCGAATATCACGCCACAGAAGCCCCCCCCAAAAAAAAAAAGCATGTCTCGTTCTTTCATATCGCCATTCCTTACTCGTTATCCCTAACATCAATAACGGTCGACTTGAACTTCCGAGCAGAAATCCTGCGATTGAACAAGATATCACTCTCACGGTAAGAACGGCCCTTGAGCTCAGGAAGGAACCAGTAGGCCGACACGAAGCAGACACAAGCGGTACCTCCCCAGACGTAACCACACTTTCCAGCGAGGTTCCATCCACCGGGGTTGAGCATCTGCGAAGCAAGGTAGATCATGGGGATCTCGGCAACGTAATAGGCAGCACGACCGACACCGGTGCTCAAAGCGCGAAGACGGACGGAGGAGGTCTCGGCAATGATGGTGTATGAGATGGGTCCGAGACTACCGGCAAAGACGAAGGAGATAAGAATTCCCAAGACGGCCTGGGCGTAGTTGGTCGCATTGTTCTGGCTGATAGAGGCGCAAACACCAAGGACCATGAGCAGAGTCACGTTGGTGGCTGTGCCCCAGAGATAGATGGTTCGGCGACCAAATGAGGAGGCCAGAGGCAGAGCGATTATGTTGGCAACCAATTGCAGACACGAGTTGATCAGGTTGAGCTGGAAGGAACGTTCGGGCCCCATGCCGGCCTCTAAATGGGGAGTCAGTCATCCCATTGTGGGCTTGGGATTTAGGGAGCTAGGTAGGGGAAGAAGCTACTCACGCTCAAAGAAGTAAGTTGCTTGATTGGCAATCAAGTTACCAGCAAAGTTCTGCGACGCATAGATCAAACAGGTGATGATTGTTCGTCTTAGATCGGTTCCCTTGAGAAGGTCGAGGAGAGTTGGGGACCCGCCCATCTGAGCTTCGATCTCAACGGTTCGTTCTATCATAGCAAGGGACTGCTGAGCTTCCTCGTGGGATTTACCACCAAGACGCTCGATGGAACGAAGGGCCTCTGCTTTGCGTCCGCGACGGATCAGCCACCAAGGTGATTCGGGGGCGAAGAAGAGGAGGATCAAGAGGGGAGTCTAGAAGGAGTCAGCGCCTGTAAATACGAGATTTAGTAAGAAGAGGACTAACAGGGAAGATCCACTGCAAGGCAAGAGGGACTCGCCAAGCCCACTCGTCGCTGCGCTTATTGAAGCCGTAGGTTACTCCGGCGACAATGATTGAACCTATGGACCAACTCATTTGCAGTGTAGCTGTACAGGCACCTCTCAGGGAGAGAGGAACAATCTCACTGGCATAGGCGGGGGAGTTTGCAATGAAGAATCCCCAAGGGACGCCTTCTAGGGCTTGGCCGACCACAAGGAGGGCCAGTGAGTTGGCCTAACACTGGAGTTAGAGAACAAGCTCAACAATTGTTTTTTGGGAGAGGGGGGGGGCGCGGTTACTCACAAAGAAGGAAACAAAGATGGTGGCGTTCATAAGCATAAGGGCGAAGATAGTAGTCCAGCGGTAGCCAAACTTGTTGGTGATGGGACCGGCCAAGAATACACCGACAAAAGCGCCACATTGACCAGCCTGGAAGAGGGAACTCTGCCATTTGGTTTCAATAGTTTTACCGTGTCCCGGGACCTCGACACCATACACCTCTTTAAAATGGGGAAGCGCGACAAAGTTACCATTCAGGAACATGTCGAAGGACTCCATGACCTGATTGGAGGTATCAGCTGAGTTGATCTTGAGATCCGGGGGAGGGAACTGCGGAACTCGGGATGAACCCGAAATGCGGAGAAATATCCAAGTAAATCCAACTCACAATAGTGAAACACATGGTGAATGCCCACAAACAAGCCCAGGGGTGGCTTTTAATGGCTGCCCACGTAGACATCTCATGTTCGCGGTTCTCGCCATCGAAGGCATCGTTCATGAGATCCGTATTGACCAAGACCTCGGATTGCTCAATGGCAGCCTTCTCGCTGTGCAAGTCATCATTTTTGTCGACTGACGACATTTTTGGAAACACTCGTTATTTCCGCCAAAAAAAAAGGGAAGACCAAAAGCTCAGAAAGAATAAAATAGGGACGATCTGGGGGTTTTATATCCTGGACCCCCATGTGCACGTCTCTAGAGCTGCACGGTATGCGCGTGATACGTGGGTTAATTCTGCCATCCGAGAGCTGGTCAAGCCAGTCAGCGATTAGACAGGCAACCAGGGGCACAACCCTGTCCCGCCGGGGTTTTGCCCATTTCCCCGAAAGTGAGTGCGACAGTTACAGAAACAATTTAGCCGGAGCTGGGCAAACGTTGAAGCTAATGGGCTGGAGGCTTAGCTGCGACTATAAAAGGTTAGCCACCACTGGGGGCGTTGGGAATCGACTGACCAAAGGATTTGTGGCGTTTGCGAGTAACCGGCTTGGGAGAGAAAGCCGGTTTAGATTGCAGTCTCAATTGGCCACGGGGATTCTCTGGGGATAGGGGATTTGCGGGGCCCCGGAGAGGGAGAAAGAAAGGGACCTCGGGGGTTCATTGAAGTGATTGGACCAAAAAAAAAAAAGAAAAGAAAAGAAAAGAAAAAGAAGAAGATCAGACCGGGAGGATACCTGGTAACCTTTGTCCTCCGTAAACTTCCAAGGTTGGAATGTACCTAGGTCATCCTCGTATCACTATCCCGCTTCTAGACTAACGTTAAACGCCACAGTCTGGTCGGCTAAATGATTGCAATACAATGATTTTAAAGAATAAAATAAAATAAAAAAAGCATCACGAGTGTATAGCCCGTCCTCACCTGAACCCTTATCTTGGTGATACCTATGTCTTTCACTGGGAGCGTTGGCTGTTTRGGTTATTGTGGGGGGATGTCGACGTGGAGCAGATCAGAGATCTGCGCGATCTAGAGAAGCTTGGCAACACGGGGAAAGCCGAGGTGCTACGGAGTACACCCCCTTTCATACTCGAAGGGATATGCAAGCACATCCATGGATGGCAATGATGAGTATGCACTTTCGCTTCAAATTTGGACTTGATATGGAAATATAATGATAATTCCTCGACATGGCACTGAAACCTGTCTCGAACTTTAAATGGCTTGTGTGGACATAGCTGGATATAGGAGATACCTCAGATCAAGTACGGAGTACTCCAGGAAAATAGATCCACGGATCCACTTCGAAACCTCGGGATGTGATGCAGACCGTTACATACGTTGGGGGTCTCAAAGATTTAGGGGACAGACAGGTTGAAGGATACTGCCATTAATCACTGATGCCAGTAAGAACAGTGCATTATTGTGTAGGGAAAGACACTATAGCCAAGTCCAAAACTACATATGAAAGCTTCAGGGTATTGTAGCTGTGCGCATATCTTGCAGTTTAATTGGAGAAGATAATAGCACTGCTGACTAGGTAGGGTAATTGATGAGGAAAATTATTATAAAACATATAGTGTCAGGAGACCACGTCGGAGTTGCGACGAAGGACCTGTGGCCCAATGGTCAAGGCGCCGAGCTTATGTAAACATCCCCTTTGGGGAGTTTCCATGCCGTTCCTCGGAGATTCGTGGTTCAATCCCGCGCAGGTCCACTTTTTTTTTGTCCTTTTTAGCTCCATATATCTCCAATATATGGAGATATATGGGGTATGGGGTAAGTCTGAGGTTAATAAACTAAAAACGGAATTAAATTGGAGGGATCTTTTATTCTACAACATTCCAGACATTTCTTTTCTGGATAAATTCTATCTCAATGGTGCCAAGTAACACACCTTTTGTTGGTGTACTGAACGATATCCCACGAGTCTGTGGTACTGAAATACGCTAGCCTAGTTAGGACAGCACTTAGGGTATGGGGCACGAACTATGAACTGGTAACTAAATAAACGGAGAGTGAGAATGCAAGTGGGTAAGACAGATGATTGTCATCGATGTACCGAAGCATGGTCTTGACGAGGTGATCCAAGGATTGCCCATGCCTATATAATACGTACACTCGGTGAATCCGAGATTATTCATATTGAACCAGGTCAACTATGGCAATGCTTGCTTCCATACCCCGGAACGGGTCGACAGACTCTTCACAAGCGCGCTGGCGAAAACGGAGCCGCAGCTACGACCGATGCTCTGGGAGAGTCAAACAGGAATAAGTCTGAACCTTGCAAGAGTCTAAATCACATTAGTAAACCAGATAACCTTGCTATGTTAAATACGCATATAGCATACCTCATGCATCGAAGTCCTAGCAAGAAATCCTAACCAGCCACACTGCCATCTGTGGTGATTCCCCGATTCGATGTTCCCCGCGCCTTCGTCCTGTTGGCTGCTACCATAGTAGTTAGTGTAGTTGAAATGTGACCCAGCCTTCGGCGGAACATGTCGTAGCCATGAGGGTAACACGTACTCCGGACTCGACCTTGCTTTTGCACACGGACATTCAACCATCCCTCATCTCCCGATGTATCGTGCTCGTGACAGCGGGCCGCGGCTGCCAGACAGGCTCTGTACTGAGCTGTACCCTGTAATGATAGCTATCGCTGCAGGCTATGCAACGCTCCCTGCAAGAAGTTAACGGACGAGACTGATGCTGGCGACTATATGCGCATTTTTGAAAACTGATAATGAGTTAGGGAATTGTTCTTCGTAGCCGTGCTTGTGGTCCAAACAGATCACATTCTTGTTGATTCTGTAATGCCGGCGACTGAAGTTGCAAACCCTATACCCTGTGAGCAACACGGTCAGTGTCTGCGAGATGTAAAGACCCATAGTTCAGCTGACCTTCATAGAAGAGACATGGTTGATAAGTGTGTGCGACAGTCAGTCGCTGTTGAGTTTTGGGTTTCCCGGTTGATGTCTCTGCCTTCGGCATACGAGTATACAAGGGCAAGTTTACTTGCCGCTTCCAGAGGATAGCCTCTTGAAGTCGTTGCTACCTAGGTATACATGAACTTTAATGAAGTCAAAAAATAACACTCATCGATGATCAAAGGTGTTCACAGCTGAGCGGAAAGACGAACTTCCAAGGCTGCGGCGGGTGAAAAAGGAAGAATGAAAGATAAAGGGGGTACGGCCAGGTATTTATAGTAAGCACATTGAACTCTTAGGTTACTCTTCCTTTTTGTCTTTTTAATCTATAGATTTCTGAATGTGTAAATGTCTATAATTACATGTATCTATGGAAGAATATCCTCGATAGTGGATCATTCCATGATATCGGGCCATTTGTACTTGCTACTATATAGGAAGCTTATAATGGAGGCTGCATTAAAACAAGCAGAGAAAATGTCAGGTCCTTGTTCACAAGATGTTCTGGGTCTGTGATATAGCTGATTTTTTCGAGGGAACATCTAGTGATTCGCATCATCCTCGTCGTTGTTCAATCTAATCCATCAGGTAATATTGATGGCCTTTGCACCTCCCCACCCTTCTAATCAGCATATTGTCTAGGTAGCTTCTCTCTTCTTACCTTTTTCTACGGTTTTCGGGCGACTTCGGGTGATTCGTATTCTTCTGATCGACAGAGTCGCCATAAACTCACCGTGGCGACACCCGAGTGTTGGCCGCACACAAGCCAAGCCACACGGTGAGTTATTGGTAGTCCTCACTATTGTAGACTGTTCTTTTTTTTTTTTTTTTTTCTCCTTTTCTTTTGGACTTGAAGATAGGGCTAGTATAGAGAATTATAATAGTCACTAGGATGGGTTAAAGGGATCAAGTATATTAATAGTGTATGTAGGGACTATATATCCAATTCAGGAACATTTGTGGAGTATAAAAATCCCCCAAATCACGCCATTTGCAAGCCCCCCAATGTTAGATCGTCCCTCTTCTTCCCTCCTTTTTTCCTTTGACCTTTTTTGATTTCTTTGTTTTCTTCAATTTCATCTTAAGAATCCTAAGAATCCGACTATTTGACTGTTGTCCAATATCTATTCTGATAGCTTCCCCGCATTTCAGAACCATGTCCGAGAATCTCCACTTTGACACTCTACAGCTTCATGCTGGGTAAGTGTCCGATCCAATTCAGAGACAAATCTAACAATCTGAAGTCACGAACCTGATTCAACCACAAACTCACGCGCTGTCCCAATTTACGCGACTAGCTCTTATGTGTTCAATGACTCCGCCCACGGCGCAAGGCTCTTCGGCCTCAAGGAGTTCGGCAACATCTACAGCCGAATCATGAACCCGACAGTCGACGTCTTCGAGAAGCGCATTGCAGCCCTGGAAGGTGGTGTTGCTGCCGTTGCTGCCTCCTCTGGTCAGGCAGCCCAATTTATGGCCATCTCGGCCCTCGCCCATGCCGGAGACAACATCGTCTCCACCAGCAACCTGTACGGTGGCACCTACAACCAGTTCAAGGTTATGTTCCCGCGCATGGGAATCACTACCAAGTTTGTCCAGGGTGATAGGCCTGAAGATATTTCCGCGGCCATTGATGACCGTACCAAGGCTGTCTACATCGAGTCTATTGGTAACCCCCGCTATAATGTTCCGGACTTCGAGGCCATTGCCAAGGCTGCACACGAGAAGGGTGTTCCCGTTGTGGTATGTTGCTTCTTTGGAACGTGTGTGCCAGGATGCAAAGCTCATGAATCTTACCTCTAGGTTGATAACACCTTTGGTGCAGGCGGCTACTTTATCCGCCCAATTGACCACGGTGCCGACATTGTCGTGCACAGTGCTACGAAGTGGATCGGTGGCCATGGCACCACCATTGCCGGTGTCGTGGTTGACAGTGGAAAGTTTGACTGGGGCAAGCACGCTGCCCGGTTCCCCCAATTCGTCGAGCCATCCGAGGGTTACCATGGGTTGAAGTTCTGGGAGACCTTTGGCTCCCTCGCTTATGCTATCCGAGTGCGCGTTGAGATCCTGCGCGACCTCGGTTCTGCCCTGAACCCCTTCGGTGCCCAGCAGTTGATCCTCGGCCTGGAGACTCTGAGTCTGCGCTGCGAGCGACATGCAACTAACGCCATCGCCCTGGCTAAATGGTTGCAGAAGAGCGAGAACGTGAGCTGGGTGTCATACCCCGGGCTGGAGGATCACCCTAGTTACGATCTCGCAAAGAAGTACCTCACCCGCGGTTTTGGTGGTGTGCTGTCTGTGGGCATCAAGGGCGGCGCTGCCGCTGGTGCTCAGGTAGTCGACAACTTCAAGTTGATCTCGAACCTTGCCAAGTATGACTCCTTCCCGTTCCCGAAGTCGCTTTGGAAGCTTTTGTTAACATACTGCAGTGTCGGCGATTCCAAGACCCTGGCAATTCACCCTTGGTCCACTACCCATGAGCAGCTCACGGAGCAGGAGCGTCTTGACTCCGGTGTCAAGGAGGATGGAATTCGTATTTCGGTTGGCACGGAATACATTGATGATATTATCGCTGACTTTGAGCAGTCGTTCCAAGCATCAAAGGCTCTGCCGGATCGTACTGCTTGAAGCTTCTGACACATGTGAATGCTCTCATGTATGGAGATGAAAAACACCAGTAAGGACACTACAGAGTTGGCATGGTAAACTTAGTGACGACCTCAATACGATATCAATGAACAGTTTTACAAGATGCATACTACAAGACATGTCCGTAGATTTGCCCCCTAGGGAAATCACAAGGCTACGCTGAAAAATTCTTACGGTCACAAGGGAACCATGAGGTCATGTTAATGAGTTATTTGAATTCTCTCGTAAAATTTCACATCATCCATCCCGGATGCGTCCATCTTGTTGAACCACCATCGGCAACCTCATGCACAACTGTGGAAATTAAAAAAAGTAAGAGAAGTGCAGAAAGAATTAAACCTCCCCCGCCGAATGATATGCCTCAAGATAAAAAATAAAAAAAGCAAAACATGTCCACCCCCCAACGCCTTTGCCATGCGCGGTGCGCGCAACCTATTTGGACCATATGCACGCATCAATGAGGAATCAAGAAAAATCAGTTGCCCTGACCACCGGAAGGAGGCTGAGCACCGGGCATACCGGGCTGACCACCCATCATGAATCCGGGAGGCAGCATGGGCATGCTGGCAAAGTTGAAACCATAGGAAGGAACTGCAGGTGCGGCTCCCTGGTTGTTCACGTTGGACATGTCAAGTTCACCACCCATCTGGGAACCGCCACCGTATCCATCACGCTCAGGACGTCGAGCGCCGAAACGAGTATCCTGAGGGTTAGGGCCGGTGCGAGTGGAAATTGGGCCCCGCTTGCCGCCAGTGTCAGTGGCGATGCGACGGCTGATAGCCTTGGAGGAGACACCTGCACCAATTTCAATGTCGGGCTCCTCAACAATCATACCAGATTCGATAGAACGTCCACCAGTTCCACCATACTCTGCCGAAAGCATCCACTTGCGATCAGCCTCGGTCAATCGCTCAATCGGAATTATGCTAACTCCAGTCTGATAGTCGCTGCAATCACGGGGGCCAAAGCCAACACCCCAACGAGTCTATATTGATAAGGTCAGTGATAACATCCAAGATAAGGCCCAGCCACCCACGGAGGGGCGAGGGAAAAAAAAGGAAGCAAAAGACTTACCCTGAGTTGCATGTCGCCAGTACGGTAAGACTCCATTCCATCACGTGCCTGCATCGCATCGGTGCGGCTAATCATCTTGATAAAAGCGTGACGCTTGTCCACGTTGACAATGCAAGTCTGAACAATTCCAAACTGGCCAAAGAGCTGACGCAGGTGAGCCTCGGAGGAGGTGACACCGCCAACGAACAGAGTTCGACTCAAGACTTTGATCATACCCTGACCGATGGAATAGTCCCATTCAATGAACTTGGGTCCGGGGGGAGGCAGGTTGGGATCCTTGTTACGAGCAGGCGAAGGCGAGCGACGTCTACCACCGCGGCCACCAGGAGGGCTACGCTGGCGATACTCATTACCACGACGGCCTCGCACATCACGCGGGTCTCCGCGACGACCAGGCGAATCGCCATACTCTCCATAAACAGGGCTGTCACGACGGCGAGGAGGGGAAGCAGTACGGCGTCTATCCCAGCCTGGAGAGCGAGAACGACGACGATATCCAGTGGGCGGCGAGCGAGGGTACTCACGGCCACGATCATCCTTATTCTGGGAGTCCGAGTGACCCCATCCACCAACATTCTGTCCTTGCATCGGGTTGAATCCAGCCATCGGGCCTCCAGGCATCGCAGGCATACCAGGCATTCCAGGCATACCGGGCATACCGGGAATACCACCCATGCCACTGTTGTTGGTCATGCTGAAGAGCTGCAAGGCAGTTCCCCACTGGTCCTGAGGGATACCTTGAGCAGCGAGCATCTGGAGAAGCTGAAGCTGCTGTGCCATGGCATTCGAGTCGGGTGCGGCAGGCTGCGCAGCCTGAGGAAGCATCGCGGTCAACGGGTTCGCGGCGGGCATCGAGATTGGAGTTCCACTTTGGCTCTGCGGCTGGAGCGCAGGGTTCTGAGCCATGCCGGCCATACCTGCGAAAGGAGGCACGACAGATCCATTGCCGCCGAGTGCATTCATAGCAGCAGCCATCTGCGAACTTGGGTCATTGGCAGGGGTCACAGACGCCGAATTGAAAGCACCCAGAGGGTTGGCCGGCGCAGGAGCGGTGGCAGCAGCGGGCGCGGTAGTGTTCTGCTTAGCCATGTCGGCCAAGGCTTTCAGGATGCTCGAGGTATCAGGTGCTGCCGACTGTTGCGGGATTCCGATCGGGTTGGCGTTCGGCGCAGGAGATCCTTCGGGGGTGTGCGATTCGACATCTAGTGAATTGTGAGTATCGGCGGCATATATTGTCATCCTTGAGGACTTACTTTGAGCAGCGTTCAGTTTCTCCTTGAACGAAGTGAGCATTGGAGACGGGAAAGTCGCACCACGCTCCCAGATGTCGACCAGTTTCTTGATCTTGTCCTAAATTGTGACAGGGTATATGTGAGTTACATGTTCGAAAGAGTCTGGTCAAGGCGGCATGATCTTCAGATTGAAGTACATCGGGGTAAGGATACAATATGCATGGCTTGGCCGTCGTCAAGGCTGCGAGGCTGGGGTATAAGGTTTATCATGATACGGGTATGTCCTATTGCGTACCTTTTGGTCATGGGGAGCGTTATTGATGATGTCTGTCATCAAGATAGGCAGGAGATCAGTGACACGCTTGACACCAGCGGCGAAAGTTCCATCAGGCGCATCGCCGCCAGGAACCTGGCCGGCCTTGCGTGCGGCCTCTACCCATTGCCGAGTTACTGAGTCTACCACATAGAGCACACCCAGCTTGTGGGTGCCCGGGGCCTTCTTGAAGTGAGTGTAAATTTTCTGGATGAGAACTGATTCATTCTGCGGGCAGGGTTAGCATATCATCGATCACGCCGGGACCAATGAGATGAATCAATCGACCAAAGGGGACAAGCGTACCTGCACGTTGGCATTGCACAAGTTTGTGATGCCACCAATCTTTGAGCCGGATACGCCAGGCGGCTTCAGAGCCAGCATTGATTGGAGCAAATTCTCCAGCTCAGCTACTGCGGAAGACATGGCGGGAAATACTACCGTCACGTCGTGTGTAAGGGGAGTCGCAAGAGGAAGAAAGAAAAGAGTTCCCCGTCAAGGCTTTATGCAGATGGGAAACAATCGAGAGAGAGAGAGAGAGATCCAGGCTACTGCGCTTTGTGACGCGACGAACAATCCCTCGGTATGAGAAAAAAAAAGATATGTTTAATCGAGTTTCCCTGGCGATTCTTCACTACAGACTCCACGAGCGCATTCACTGTCGACCAGAGAATAGCCGCCTACAGCTGGAATACAGCCTAGCGATATTTTTTGTCCAGGAAGGCTGCCTGGCGCCGAGTACGAGAGTACGGGGAGTACGGGAGATGTACAGCCTAGAGCGTCTTTTGCAGTGAGGTCCAGAGAAAAAAAAACCAGATCAGGGTTTACGGATTCCAAGAGGATCCAGTGAAGTCCAGCGCAGTCAGCGGATGAACTGAGGTTGAGAAACTGATGAAATCGAAAGGAAAAAGGATGCTGAGATGGGGGGGATGAAGATGAAGACTGAAGGATCATCAAAGGGGAGAGCAGACTCTGCGACTGGCGCTAGTCCTATCCTAGAATTAATCACGTGCTGATTGCAACTTGCATCTTTGGTTGCTGTCCGGAACCGAAGGCTTTTGATCCTTTGATCTTTTACATCTGAAGCGGCTAAAAGGGAGGTCAAAAGGAAGGCCGAGGTGACTGTCAAACCCTAAAAACCTTGCGCGCAAGGCTCGTGTCAATAAATTGAGTTTTCAAATATTGAACTTGAATGAAGTCCTACATTTGTTTTACAGACCTTCTTTTTTATATTATATTCAGTGGTTATATAAGGCCTGAGAGGAATGAATGACATATTGAAGTAATGAATATAGTCTGCTAGACAATGGAATCAAGGATCTTTCTAATGAAAGATACTACAACATATATCAAACAATAATGAACATAACTTTGTACTCCGTAACACCTGATTCCAGCTGAGCCGAGGAACCCGTGGACATCCCATCCCTTTTTTTGCCAACACATTTTCTGCCCCTGGCTGCCGCCCATAGCTCCCGACCTCGGTGAACCATTTCAGAAAAGGCCATTGTACAACTCGGAGTACTTAGGTATATCTTGTACAAGGATAGCCTTGAAATTTGGGTCTACAACAGTCTGTTTGAGTTCATACATCAACACTATGACATATATATGGAGGTATATACATATGTATGTATACTGGACTAATATCCCATCTGATAAGCTCCTACCGAGGGTTCCATATCGGACGGATGGCAACAACGGAAGAAAATGGCGACTTGCCGACGTCATTACCTGCCCAGGGATGTGGACTGTATTTGCAGTACTCCGTACGAAATTTGGGAACATCCATGGATTGGAACCGGGGCAGATTGTGGGATTCGATTACGTATATTGAAATGATTTTAATAAATTGATACATTATATTTTCTTACATATGTATATATCATGATGTATATAGATACAT
>PKQL01000292.1:0-34056 GCA_002916455.1 Penicillium sp. CF05
TTAATTCTAAGCTTATTACAGATGAATTGGATTCGTACGACCCCTATCATRACAATATACCGCGGCCAGATACCCCCTCAACAGCATCACAAAACACCGAGTTTAGCACTCCAAAAACCGCTGAAAAAATCAGAAAAATAAGCCTACGGCTTAATCAATATGATCCTTTAACTCAGCGGTTCAAAGAAGGGTTAGAAAAGCTTGCAAAAGGTGCTGAAGCGCAGGCTACTTTAGCCTACCAGCTACAGATGGAATTTGATCGCACACAAGCTATTATGGGAGCTCGCCACGCCCGGTATRAGAATTCTCGTCGTCATGCGCAGATTACCGGTATTATGAATTCAAGCCAGATGAAAGAAATGAAGCGAAAAGAATATAAACTRAGCGAGGAAGCCGATAAAGAAAAAACGAGGCGGAAGTGGAAGAAGGTGTTGATCGAAATCAGGAAGCATGGAAGGGCCAAAAAACGCAGTGGAAAATAAATTGCTTTTGTATACTAGTAGTAAATTGATCAATTCATCTACCTCTGTTTTTAAATTAATTGATTTACTACGTGGTGGTGTAGTAAATTGAGGTTAAAGTAAAAAGTAAGAAAAAAGTTGCATTTGGGTGATCTATTGCATATGGGTGGCGGACCCTCGCTTGCGAGGGTCCGTATTTTTTGAAMAAAAATTACAGGGGCCGGTTATGGCTAAACTATCTAGAAGTCCTGGGACCCGGTGGGGTCACGTGATCTATCACATGCTAATCACGTGACCAATCCAACAACCTTACTTAACTAATTAGCAAAAAGCTTTCTACCTAGCTTTCGCCTTTTTTTTTTGACCTCTGGTTTTCTCTGTCCTACCTACCTGACCTACAGCCTTACAATGTTATTCTATGTTGCTGGGTTGGCTATGACCTCTTCTATGACGTACAAGTCCGAGAAAAAAACAAACGCGAGGCACGAGCTGTGTTTAATCAGACAGTAGCTACCATAGAGAGATGGGAACGCAAAAATCAGGCTGAACGTGCGGTGCTCCTTCAGCGGTTCGAAGCTCTCGAAGACCAACTCCAAGCACGGGCCAACAAATCTGTTCTATCTGAACTGGGAAGTATATATGGCTCGGCATTTGGCCGCTCTCCGGACAAATGATACGTCCGCCAAAACCGGCTCTTGCTAGAGTAGCTTGATTCGCCCGGTACTTTCTAATTTCCACGTACATTCATCGTTATGGCTTTGATTTGACAAACAGTCATCTTCATTGTGAGTACATTCGCAAATGGTTCGAGGATATATGTTAGATACTAACCTGTATTTTGGTATTAGGTAGTTCGGATAGGCTACCGAGGGATGAATTAGCAATATTTGCATACAGTGTAAGTGTTCCAGGAGAGTCGGGAGAAGAGTTATGTTGCTAATCTATCTTCGTACCAGGCACTACGAGTGTGGCAGTCCGTCTACACTGCCGGGACACCACCTAGGCAGTGCTCATATATCCGTGAGTGTACATTTCCATTCGCAGCTCGTCATCAGATTTGCCCGAAAACTTACAGAAAGTGTTCCGCAACCTTGCGGAATCCACATATCTAAAGCAAACATTATATCAAGCACAGCTTTGCAAGTTCCTTCGTTATACATTCCAACCATGCCGCCAGTATGGCCGTTGTCAATGGATACTCCTCACAATGGATTCTCTGTTTGATCTGGCCGGCTTTCGGTACAATCAAAGGAGAGATCAGAGGATCTTTCATCCTATGGAACCGAGACGGCAAATACAGTCCCCTAAATCCCGCCAACTTCAGTGTCTTACGGATGTTCTACCTGTCTACCTGTCTCTATGGTGTTTCTAATTGCCTCTTCTATGACAGCGGCATCTGCAATTGATGACTGCGGTTCTCAGATGTCAATGGTCCACAGTGGTTCAAACTTCGGCGACAGGTAAGTCCTAACATATATCCTGATCGTAATATCAGATCTAAACTGGTATACCAGGTCACTCGCTCGTCGACTCGCCTTTTCCAGGTCCATTCCTCGAGGCCTTCGGGCTCAATGCTGCGTATCACGGCCCCGGGGCATGTTTGTATCTTTGGTCCATGTCCACTGCAATACCTCCGAATCACCGCCATCATAAAAGTCTCACAATATATTCCACGTGGTGTAATGTTTTCGGGATTGGGACATATGATCTGCGCTACGGCGTCGTTTCAAGGCCACCTTAGGTGGTGTTGTAGCCTGAGTACCGTGACCCATATTCTGCATCGCGGCATTATTTCAGGTCTAACTCCTTGCTGTTGGGATAGCCTTTAGATCGCAAATTTACACGGATTAACGGAACTCCCAGAGTATATTCCTTACTGCTTCAGTAGATATTGGGCTATTCTGTCAGGAAACACGCTCATCGTACAGTTGATTCTGGGCTTGTTGGTATGATTGTTTCAAATCATGACTTTCCTCCCCGATTTGACTATTCATGCCTTGTACTCAGGTGGTGGAGCCGAAGCCATCGATGCTATCGGCAATGAATCACCCTTCGAGTGCGCGGCTGCATGGTTACGCAATATCATTCTGGTCTTCAGATTATTGGAGAAATGCTCGGGAGTCCTGCCATACTTGTCCTTTGCCTCAACTATAGCACCATGACCAAGTAGAAGCTGGATTATCTCCGCAGCCCCAGTGATGTACCCCGTGTTCTCGGCGGTGACAGCCTCATGAAGGGCGCGACGTCCGTACTTGTCTCTTATCTCAGTATCGGCGCCGTGATTCAAGAATATTCGAACCATCTCAATATTTCCTTTTCTGATAACATTATGGAAAAGCAGCTGATTGTGACGATCGGAAGACTTGCTCAGTTCTGGATGATGGCGTAAAAAGACTTCCACCATCTGCTCATGACCTTTTTCAACTGCGTACGCGAAAGGCATGTTTCCCAAGTAATCTTTATCGTAGACTTTCAAACTGGGTCCGGCGATCCGGGCCCATAATGATCGATTCAAAGACTTGTCGTGCTTTAGGAGAAGATCGCAGACCTCAGAATGGCCCCTTGCAGCCGCCAAGTGCAGCGCCGTTTCTTGCCCATTAGCGCCCAGGGTCGGGGTATTGCAATCCAGAAAGAGTTTGACTATTTCCGTAAAGCCAAAAGCTGCAGCAACGTGAAGGTGTCTAGATGTTTCGGCTTTTGTCTCGTTTGTGGGAGGATCACACTCGAGAAACAAGCGAACAATTCGTTCGTGACCTTCTTTTACAGCGAGGCGGAGTGGAGTTCGGCGGTTGCCGTCTTCAATTCGAGGTGATGCATTCTTCTCGAAGAGCAGACGAGCGATATCCCAATGACCTCCTTTTGCTGCGTTATGAAGAGCGGAAGTTCCGACCTCGTCCACGGTATTCGGGTCAGCCCCGCCATCTAAGAGCGCCGTGACAAGATCGAGTCGGCCATGATCAGCCGCAACAATGATGTTTTCGGGGATTTTGTCCTTTGCACTCTTCGATTTTTCAGCCATACTCATACGCGCAACTAAATGGCAGGAAAACAGTTGGAATGTCTCGTCTCGTAATTTCTGATTTGGAGAATTTTAAATAGTGTCAAAGTCGACTTAGCCCATTCTAGTACAAATAAGCGAAACCGTCAACCTCGGGAACGGAGTGCAAGGTGGATATTTGCGTGATCCGTTACAAATTCCGTAGTGATCAGGGGGTTACCAAAGACAGAGGCATTAGCGGCGTTAGTAATCAGTGACCTTCCCATTCTTCTCCTTGATTTAAGCACAATTATGCATACAATTGTGGTATAGATTGGATGTAGTGAAGGGACTGAGGCAATAGTGCGAAGAGGCTGCAGGTGGACCCAATCACAACTTCCCCAAGTTCAGCTGAGAGGGTCCGTGCAGATATCCTATTTGGGTATACATATCGCGCTCTTACCCGCAGCCCACCTACATTTACATTCCTTTCCATGGCCATGTCTACTAAATACGGGCATAGGATGTGGGAAACAGAGCTTCCCGTCTACTTGTCCGGACTTAAGCCCATTATTCTATATACTTTCTTCTTAATGCGCCCTTAGCAACCTAAGCAGCACCCCCGGGTGATGTAGGTGAGAATTATAGGACCCGAATGAGAAAGGCGGGAACGGAGCAGAACTTCTCACCTCTAGGGAGTGGAGGGGTTAATGCACTTCTAAGGCTAGAGCCCATGCCCGTTCCTAAGATAAAGATATAAAGTCAAACTCTGGGTCCCTTCTTTTACTTCGCTGGTGTTTGCTTTGTTTTGCTTTACTCTTAAGCCATAGAACATCTATAGCTCGAGGACACCACATATGTATTATCACATAAATTCATATTTGGATATAAAAACGAGGGACACAAAGATAATTGTTGATCAGAGATCTGTCTGGATTCCTGGTTTGACAGGCTGCCACTCAGCATTTAACAAGCTAGTTGACCAGCTTCTGTTTGTTTGTAGATTATCGATTCTTCTTCTCTCCTCTTTGTCCTTATTCAAGCTATGGGCAGGCGGAAGCGGCTAACCCCGGCTGCTGCCTACGCCAAGCCAACGCCCAGTTGGACCCTACGAACACGATACGAAAATATAAGAATCTCAAGTGCAGAGTACTTTTACTTCCAAGTAGCCAGTGCAGTCATGTTGAACGATCTACCCCCAGAAATACTCCATCTAATTGCACGCGATCTCGGCAGCAAAGCTCTCTATCGCCTGGTGTCCACATCACGTCGACTGCACACTGTTTTGCAGCAAAGCCTCTACACCAACGTGACTCTTTGCGGGATATGGAGTGAGGACCACACAATCAACATCTTCCTATATGCCGTCACCCGAACTCCGAGACTGGCTAGCTATGTTCGGTCCCTGAAAGTGAACTGCTGGGAGCCCGAGAAGGACAACAATGGGAGATCTGCCCAGAGAGTTGAATTTGATGACAAACTTGTACACCAACTAGTCGCTGAGAGAACAGGATATTCCGAAGAAGAGAAATTGAAATGGTTGAAAGATCTCGAACGGCATAACAGTGATGCTTGGCTACCTTTGCTTATCCCACAATTGAAGGAATTGCGGAAACTCGACCTCACCTGGCCATTCGGCTCACACTATGTCGTGGATATGTTGCAAAAAGCCGCTATCGGGACGGAACCGATATTTCCTCGTCTTGAGGAAGCCTATGCAGCTTGGCACGACTCAGAGAACGCATTTCCGTCACATTACATGGATGCATTCTTCAAATTCCCGTCAATGCGGAAATTGGGCTGCTATATGTTGGCCGAGAATGAGAAGGACGACGATGATGAGTTAGAGTTTGAGTTTGAATCGGATGACTCCGAATCTCCGAAGGGAGTCATCCTCTCACCACAGTGCTCGAACATAACTGACATCGACCTCCAAAAAAGCAATGCTGCGGAAGGGATGCGGGAATGGGTGCAAGCCTGCAAAGAACTGAAATCGTTCCGGCTTGTTCATGGCGGAGGGGTAGTCTCATGGACTGATTTTCAGCCACGGAAAATTTACGAATCGCTTGCGATTCAGAAGTCAACGCTGGAGTCTATCTGGGTCGAGGCCTATGATGGAGCCTATATGGATACCGATGACGAGTGGATGGGGTCTTTTGTTGATTTTACCGCGTTGAGACTTATCTGTGTTTCCTTGCCCAATCTTGTTGGATTTGATGAAAGTAAGCTACCTCTGCGAAAACTTCGGGATGTTCTTCCATCCTCGTTAGAGACATTATTTCTTTCTCTCGATGAGGACGAAAGCTTCGAGGTAGCTATGGATCAGTTAGCAGAATTGGCTGCCTCAGAGAGCTTCCCTAAATTGGCTGCCATATATCTCGAATACTACGAGCTCAGGAAGCCGGAGAATGCTGCGAGGCTTGAATGGTTGGAGCAGAGGTGTCAAGAGGCCAGTGTCTTCTGTTTTCCTCATAGCTCAAAGGGGTGTATACAGCAGAAGCAGATGATGCGAGTTATTTGGCCCTGATAACAAAGCTCTTAGCTTGTTTGGATATTAAGATTGAGTACCTGAGTGCAGAAGTCAATAGATCATCCCTTGCTTCTCCAATCGGCCATTTTAGAATTTTCCTCCATGTCCAGCATCAAGACGCCCTTTTGGTCAGGTATTTGAAGCTGGGAACATGTGTCTTGGGTGCTTTATCCATCTTACTGTGTCGCACGATCACGGCCACCTATGTCAACATCATCTAAATGATGATAGGGGAAGGCCAGAACAGATGACTACTATAGACACATGGCAACAGAACACATGGCAATAGCATTAGAAGTAGCCTACACGGTTTTCTTTGTTATATTATTTAGCGGCCTCTCTTCTCTACATTTTTGAGCCAGGCTTCCACTCACAAAAAATGTCATCCGGTATATGGAGTTGCATGATTCCTTCTAGAACCTTATCTAGTAGCACACTAATATATATCTGCCTTACCTGTACCTCAAGGGTGGAATCGTATTAAGAAGCAGACTCGTTTAATTCTTACCCAACTTCTCACCATATCATATCGTACTCATCTCCTCATAGTCCCTTGTATTCTACCTAGGTATAATTCTCTTTCTCACTTAGTCTAACACATACGACCATAGGGTGTGGAAAACAGGGCTTCCCGTCCGCTCAGCCGTACTTAAGCCACACGCCGGTGAGTTAGTAGTTGGGTGGGTGACCACCAGCGAATCCTCACTGTTGTATGTTTTTTTGCTTTTTGTCTTTTTTTGGGTAACCTTTTGTAACCGCCTGCATGAAACATCACACATGGCTATCCATGTAGAACTGAATCCGTGTGGGTAATTTGTATTTGAGGATCAATTGCATTCTTACCTGATCACCTGTTTCATGGGATAGGGATGGCGTTGTGGTAATTACTGTAGGGTGGCCTACAGAATATCAGCCAAGACCTATTATGTTAATATGGCATATATGTTGATAGCCATTCAGATTCTCTCGCAGACACTGACCTAGAATTGTGGTGGGGCACCTATGATCGGCCAGATAACTACCACACCACTACCTCTGATGCCGTATCTCTTCCTTGATTTTATGACCAAGAAACACTAAAAGTCCTCCTTCTGTTCGTACTCCTCCGGTGACAAGGACAACAATTCCCTATGCTCCTCTCGCGTGAACTTCCTTGCACTATCCTGGACATTCTCTTCAACCGAAAGCATCGCAAGCCTTCTCGTGGCTTCATGAATACCAGCACTCCGACGAGTCTCAATTACGCGATCCGTAGTAGCGTCGGGATTAATTTCAATTTCTGGTGAGGGGTCGGACCAGATAGTGAAGAATAGCACACCGGGTTCCTGGACGAAGGTGGGCTTGTCAAGAACCACTGTGAAATAGTGATGGGCGTACGGGCGGAATGAATAGTCACGCGAACCCTGAGGCAGTGCCCGTATAAGAGTTCCTGGGCGCGCCTCGAATTCATGGCAAGCACCAATATCAAATCCGTTAGGTGGCGCGGATATGAGGGAAGATAACGAGGAGCCGGGAATTCGGAACTCGAAGTAAACTGTTTTAGAGACGGCGAGATGGGACATTATGCCTGCGGTGAATGTGCGTGCGGTGGTTCCTAGGAGAGCAGTCTTTCCTGCCCGATATCCGCAAGGAACTGGACGTAAATCACGTACTGAAGGTCACATTCCCCGTCTGAAGGGTTGTTCGTGACAGTAACAGTACTGTTTTCAGGTCCCCATGTAAGTTGAAGTACCTTCGAGCCAATGGATTGGATCGTTGCCGTTTGCTTCTGTTGCTCCAAAACCTCCTGGACGTGTTCCAATGTCAGAGTCTCCTGGGACGGTGGGGGGCGAGGGCGGTTCATGGAGTCCATAATCAAATTCCCCACAAACATTTGTCGAGTAGCATCCCATCATAAGATCTCTCATATCAAAGCCGAATCCGGTCTGGTCTGTCGTAATATCCACATCGATATCGCGAATTTCGGGATTAACTGAAATACCCCACTCCTTAAAAGTTTGAAGCTCAGTCGCCGGCCTGCCAAGACGTTTTATCACAGGGAGATTCTTCACTGCAGGCGGAAGACTCCGATCGAAGCTAATCCACCACGGACCCGTGCCGTGGTCATTGTCACGAAATGCACCTTTGAGATAGCTCTTGGACGTGAGAAGGAAGTAGAATCCTGGCATGAACTGATCATTGAAGCCAGTTCGCATTGTGGGGATCAAAGGGGGGAGGCTCTCATAGTCTTCAACTTCCCCCTGTCCAGCATGAAGACGCTTCCGATAAGCAACTTCGTGACGCTGATGCTCCACGCAGGCCAGACCATCCGGTGGGTTGCATGAGTAGATCTCCAGAAAGGGAAACTGATCGAATTCCGAGAACAAATATTTGTACAGCTCGTTGAACTCCTCTGGCCGGATGGGGGTTGTGCTGTATATTTGGAGTCGGTACGCCTCGATTCCCTCTGGCTCTTGCTGATAGAACTGCCTTCCGTAGGTAGCCATCTTCCCTAGAATAACCGGGTTGCCTTGATGGTCGACATAGTCCCGTTGGATCCATCGGACGGGTTCTTCGGATGAATCCCGCGCAATCTGCGATGTTCTCACCATGATGCGATGCTTGCAAGGTGGGAGGTTAGGTATGCTGTAAGAGAAAGATAGAAGCGGGATGTGGGGGCTGACAGTGCCGAATATTATACGCTGGAACTGGACTATGTCGCTAAGAAGGGAGAAGATGACGATCTGCGTGGTGTTCCTACCATTCGGCCTGGTCAATCCACCTGCTACCCACCTCATATAGCGAACATCTTTTTCCACCATCCAGTTTAGTGAGGTTGGCATTGAAGATGTGGATGTTGAGCGTCTCCGGATCTTTGAACTAGTGGGAATTCCCTGGAAGAGCGGTGTACTGGCGTACTGAACGACTGTCGCAAACAAGAATGATCGGAAGAATGGGTGTTCCATCTTCAAGAGCCCGTGTCCCCTGCCCTCCTGCCCTAATCCCATCGAATCATGCTGAGTCCCAACTCAGATGGTAAACACCTTCGGAACGACTTCTCTACTCGTCTCGATCACGAGTGGTTCAGATGCGACTCCGAGTCCTACAATATCTTTTTCGGTAAGCATCTATCTTTCTTGAAGATAAACCAAAATAAATGTAAAACCTTGGAAGGTCCCTTGCTTATCAACGCACTCGTGGCACGTATTACCAAACACCCATATTGTATATACCCCTCAAAGCCGGTCCCGATGATGCTCCTCAATCTCCACCGTAATATCCACCGTCCTAAGCACAGCTCCCCTACCTTGGAGTTCCTGTGTCAAATGCCGCGTACTCTCAGTTCCCTCGCTTGAACTAGACTGCCTACCACCCTCACCATTCTGATTCGAATCCCGACACGAAACCCTAGTGACAACCCCGGTCCCACCTCCCCATCCATCAAACATTGACCGTCCATTCTTTCTCGAGCGTTCACGCGACCGCGACCGCAAATGCGACTGGCTTGTTCCCGAGTACGATTGGTTGGCACTCCCGCTGGCCTTGGTCTGCGGTAGCTCCAGCCCGATCCCCTCAGGGACTTGGGTTGTGGTCAGGCCAGAGTTCAGGCCGGCGAAGATGTGGTAGAGGGTTGGGACGCAGGCTACCACGATGGCTGTGAGCATCATAGACTGGCCGATTATTTCCCAAATGACAATTTCCCCTATATGCTTGTCAGATCAATTCAATGAGGCTTTGGGGTTGGAATGGGAATGGGGTGTCACAGACAGGAGACGTCGGTTGAGTGAACGAATGAAGGTATGAGGGCTAGGTGGGCGATTCCGAGACCGACGATGCTGTGATAGGTTAGCCGGTGGGTTATTGAATTCAAAGGAAAGGTTCCTGGAGTTAGTGCTAAGATACCTTAGGCGCAAAGAGAAGGAACATAGGATCTTCACCCGCTTGTGCCAGGCCATCTGGACATTTCGCATCATGATAAACGGTTGAATAACAATCATAATCTCTGTGAGGATGTTGAACACTGCGATCGGGTAGAATAGGGCTCCCTGTTCGGGATTAGATGAGGTGTTAAGTCAATTTTGGCCCGGTTTCCTGGTGTTTACTGACCTCTCCAGCACATCGCTCAGGGGAGTATAGCCACAGATCGGGCAGTTCACACTGGAAAGCTATACTCAACATTGCGAATATCGACCACCCAACAACTATACCAGCGGTGACCGCACAGGTGCGACGGAGGCTCTTACTCGGCGTGAGCTTCCAAACCAGCAGGATGGTCGACATTTTCGAAAGCGACAAGACAACTATAAGCAGAATATGAGCAGCAAAGGCGAACTTGCTCCATGCCTGGCTATCGCCTTCGCTAAGCTGGTCCTGGTGCTTTCCCAGTCCATGGTCAACAGCCTTCTGTAAGACAACGACTTGAGCAATTGCAAGAATCAAAGCGACCCAGATGGGAGTATTGACTGCTGTTCGTCGCTGCTTGAAATAAATTACCGAACCCAACTTAGCGAGCACAAAGATTATGGCCACAATCAGAAGGGATACCGAGGTCAAGGTGATGATACCACCGCGATTATCGCTCGACAGGGCCTGGAAGGCGTTCTTTTGGTCCATCGCATGACATCGACTTCAGAGCTTTGCGAACTTGCGGAGAGTCCAGCATATGATAAAAACCTGCTTTTTACACATCCCTGCGACTAAAGTTGTTTCTTTGAGTCCCCTGCTCACACGGGCCGCACGAGGTGTTGGTTTGGCTTGGCACCATGGCATCTCATCTGGTGTAAGAATGCGAACCCTGTCAGCACCCTGTCTGTTATGAATTAATCTAAACATCCCAATGGTTTGAGACAACTCCAGTGGGTCCGGGGTTTTTCCGTCAATAGCATTGTCCATAGCTATTGACCCGAGCAGACCCCTGCACCGCAAATTTAAACAGCTAAACCTCGCTTTGCCGTTGGCTGTTAACATTGCCTAGTAAAAGACCTGGTCTTTTACTAGATTTACTAGGTCTTTTACCAGTGGTTACATACGTAGTCATGGCCTTTTGGATCCTCAGGCCCCACGGTTGCGGGGCTGATGATCTTCGGAGAGTCCAGACGCAGCACTAAACGGCACTAAAGAGCACCATCCTTGTTATTCGAATGCAAGTGACGAGGGTTTGCGCCGAAGCGAACAGGACCGTTCCAACGCGGTACAGCAACTTGCATATGGGATGTCGACCATTTGTTTCGCATTCATTGCGCAATCAAAATCCCTGTCTAGTCTTTGTCTACGGAAATTTGCAGGCAAAGATGGACCAGGATAAATCTTGATGTCTTCAGGCCGACTGGTCTACTTTTTACCTTTTTTTCTTCCTCTGACTTTTCTATCCTCAGTCCTGTCCCAATATGCAGGAAGACATGGAAATGAAGAGCGAAAGCGCCGTGCGATCAGTGCCAGCAGGGAGTGGGAATGATGCCTATGAGAGCGCTACATTTCGCCAGAAACAACAACTAGAGGTAAATATCCAGCGTTCGACTCACCTGCGCAGACTCTGATCTTTCAACAGAGATATCTCAACTTCTTCTCATCGGTCGCATTTTCCACTTGCTTGCTTGCCACATGGGAATCTGCCGGTGGTAGTTTGCTCGCGGGGCTGTACAATGGCGGCCCTGCAGCGATTGTTTATGGGATTATCTTAAGCACCGTGGGTAATCTCGCCATCGCATGCTCTTTAGCCGAGCTTGCCTCTCTGTACGTGCACAAATGACTGCGATGTGACTGCGCTCACCTCCAGACCTCCAGACACCCAACTGCGGGTGCTCAATATCAGTGGAGCTATATCCTTGCACCCCGTGGTCGTCGATTCATCAGTTTCTGCCAGGGTGGGCATATCATAACATTTTCCTTCGTTTATAGTCGCATGCTAAACATATCAGGTTGGTTGACGGTCTTTTCTTGGTCGGCTTTAGTGTGCATCGCGCCATTCCTAATCGGAACCCAAATCCAGGGTATGGTTGTGCTGGCGTACCCTGACTATGAGCTTGTGAGATGGCGCGGGACCCTGCTCATGTGGGCGGTTGCAATCGTACCAATAATCATCAATATATTTGCGCGTCGCGTTTTGGGAGGGATTGAGATTGCTGCGGGTATCATGCATATCGTCTTCTTACCCGTCACCATCGCTGTCTTCGTTATCCTCGCCCCTCGAAATCCTGACTCATTTGTCTGGGACACTTTTGTCGGCGGCTTGAGTGGGTGGAAGGATCCCGGGGTTGTATTCTCCATTGGTCTCCTTGGTGTCATTACTCCCCTGTCTGGTACGCCCCTCCACTATCTAAATATTGAATAAATCTAATCCATACCAACAGGCGTCGACGGCGTAATCCACATGGCCGAAGAAGTCAAAAACGCCAGCGTCGTTGTCCCCCGCTCCATGATCTACGGCACCCTAATAAACGGAACCCTGGCATTCAGCTACCTAATCGCCATCCTCTACTGCATGGGAGATTATACCGAAGCAGTCGCCAGCCCGACAGGCTACCCCATCATTACAATCGCCTACCAAGCAACCGGATCCAAGGCAGCCACATACGTCCTCATGGCAATGGGCATGCTACCCGGCTGGATCGCCCTCTTCAACGGCCTCGCCTCCGTCACGCGTCTCACCTGGGCTTTCGCTCGAGACAACGGACTCCCCTTCTCCGACTTCTTTGCCGTCGTCGACCCAACCTACAAGATCCCCCTCCGTGCTTTATTCCTAGTTGCATCATGCATCTTCGCGCTCTCGTTCATCCAGATTGGGTCTACGGCTGCATTCAACGCTATTCTCTCGCTCAGCACGCTCGGTCTCTACATTTCCTATCTTATCCCTCTCGTGCTCCTTGTCTTGAAGCGTTTCACGGCGCCCCAGGATATCCCGCGGGGGACTTTTAGTCTAGGGAAATTCGGCCTCCCCATGAATCTTCTTGCCATTCTCTTCGCCACTTATTTCGTTATATTCCTTCCATTCCCGGCTACGGTGCCGGTTACCGCAGAGGATATGAACTATGCCGGGCCTGTGCTTGGGTTTGTTATATTATTTGCCTGTGTGGATTGGATTGTTCGCGGACGGCATAAGTGGGAAGGCCCAAAAATGAGGTCTTATGTTAGGGACGAGTGAAGTTTGGAAGATTTAAATTGAACATGGAAGAGGGAGTGGAAGTAATTGGGCTGTTAATGTTCGCTAATAGCCTTTTATTATCAGGGTATTACTAGACTGTACATATATATACCTAGATACTTTTCTTTACTTATGTAACTATGAGTTATGAAGGATGTATGTATCTATATCAAAATGGTCCTGGATTGCTCGCATCAGGCAGCTGGATCCATCACACCTATTTCCACAACATCTATTTCAACATCTATCTCCACAGCAACTATTTTCACAGCACCTATTCCCACAACACCTATTCCCACAAACCGATTTCCACAACTCCTATTTCCACAACTCCCATTTCCGCAACATCTATTTTCTCCACAACTTCCGTCAGATCAATGGCTATGCTCACGTCCTTCTGAGCCGCAGCAAGATCCTCCCATAGCAGCTCTAGCCAGATTTGCACGACTCATTTGACGGGGCTCGCGAATAGAACGGACAAACTCTGGCTCAGGAGCTGCATCTCGGGACCCTTTGACGGACTTCCCTGACAGATCTTTGGCAACCTTTTGCTCGTAGATTCGATTGATCCAGTTGGCTAGTCGGTAGCCGGCCTTGGCAACCTGCATCTCGATCGTGCCGATGGCGGAGTTGTAATATGTCGGGTAGAGATCACCAGTCTGCAAAGCAGCAGCTCCGTCCGGCATAACAACAGTACAGACAAAGGAATTGGCATCAGACGCCCATCGGGTAGCAGTAGTGATGGCATCACTGATAGTATCACCTTTGATCCAGCTCTCAGATTGATTCTTGTAGGTGCCGGAATTGATCTCATCGACCAGGCTGTCAGCCCATCCCTGCGCGTCGGTGAGCGAACTGCCGCCAATCAACTTTCCGGGCATATATGTATCCCAATCCGAGTGAAGGTTGTTGTCGTAGCCATCGAAAATGACGTCTATTCCATTCCCGCCAACTTCGTAGTTCTCGTTGTGCAGTGGCTGCGTGATATCACCGATGAAGTGCACGAGGAATTTCAGAGCTTCGGCGGTATGGTCAGTGCTAAGTCTGCCATCGCCTGCACGCACAGTGTAATTGGCAATAGCTGAGACCACGCAGCCTTCGTCTGCACAGTCGCGCTCGTAGTCCACGTTGCAGCTTTTGGGTGGGTCGTCCATGGCATCAATGTAGTGCAATGGGGCTGACCATTTGCCGTCGTCTGTGTAGCGATATTGGTCCGCCCAAGAACCAACGTTTGCTAAGTATGAGCTGGAAGTATCATTGAGGATTTCTTGTGCCCTTGAAATACATTAGCATTGAATATTATGGCTTTTATAGATTTTTTAAAATACACTTACCATGATGCGGCTTCGGAAGAAATGTATTGTTGTGCAACATAACCAACAGTCGCATGGCCCAACGCACCCCACGCATTTGCCCCATGGATCACTCCGAAGGTGACAAAAGCAATCTTGGATATAGACACCATTCTTAGAAAAGACTTTAGGCAAGTCACAGTATAAAGTGTTTCATGGAATGTTTATTGAAGTCGGCGAAAATTGCACCGTATTATATAGTTTCGTGTGTGTCGGCGGTTTCCTCATCGGGTCACATTGCCATGCCCAGGTGAAGCTAGCGGATGTCGCAGCAAAAAGAAAAAAAGAACTATGCAAGGTCTTGTCAGGAGATAAGGCCACGATGATCTCCTGCGGGTTATGATTCGCGAACTAAATTGCGGGGTTGGCACTAATCACTCTAGGGCCACCGGAGACCACCGGCGCTGAAGAAGTGTCCCAAGCAGCGACCTCGGTTTTCTGGGACCTCTAATCTGCAATTAGTATGATATGCAATAATATATTGAGGTTGTCGGTGATAGATTAAGGGGTACATATACAGACAATTAAACGCACAAAAAGTAAGAGTACATAAAGAACTATTAGATATCCAAAGAGGTACAGATATACAAGACAATGCGAGGTTGACATGAGCCATTCTGCGCCGATCTTGTTTTGACAGGCCATATATGCGATGCCTTGTTTGTCAGGCCTCAAAAAGAAATAAATTTCGTAGGCAATTTTATTCACCGTTTCTTTTGAAAGTGGAGCCTTTCAGCGGTAGAATGCATACGGCAGTGCAATGGTGTTGTGTGAAACTAGCATGCATTCCCATAACCTAACTGTGGTGTCACTTGGCTGCTTGATAACCGCACTACTCTGGGCCAAGGTCGCTTTCTTAACCGCAAGTATATAAACTGTTGCTTGCGGTGGACGCTTCTTCGAATGGCAATACCATCTAACACCTTGGGAAGTGTTGTTCTTAGTTAGATTAACGGAGTGTGACCGTGATTTTTCACGGCACAATATTCTCGCGGGCTAGCAGAAGAACAATGTCACAGGTGTTCTCGACTGGGAATCAGCGGGATTACGTCTTGAGTACTGGGAATAGGCGCCGATTATACGCCCGTCATTTTGGGGCGCTGGTCGGTTTGGGTGGAGAAGACGGCACCGTAGAGGTGGGATCTCGGAGGAAAAAGTTTATGTCCAGAGAATACTTTCTAGAAGGAACTTGTCGGAAGGATACGTTGAATTGCATGGATGCAATGTGAGATGAATTAAACTATTAAATGGTTAATACGTAATAATCTAAGCGACTCGATAGGTACTAACTAAATCGCAAATTGATGTTGTGTATGCCTTTCAAGTCATGAACATTGCGAAGACAACTGTATGAACGGGTCATGTCAGAGGCTCATTCTACTCGTGAAACTGCCAGCTCCTAGTATGACTTCTGTCGCTAACTTACAGGTCGTTGCTATGATCGTGCAGTGGCACTATAAAGGCTGACAGCAGCCCCAGCAGCCCTGTTTGGACAAGCCGAGTCAACATCGTACAGGTTGCAAATGATCGGTCAGTTGAACTACACACCTCGGACCCTGAGGCTGTCTGAAAAAATTGTAAAAAGACATGGTCAGTATGTCATCGAGATGAGAATAAGTTGGTTGAGAATAAGAGATCTCACCTGACCATATGGACAAATCGGCGGCTCCTTTTGGCATACAGCAGCGCAGACCGTGGCTTGAGATTGATCAACAAGTGCCAGACAAAGGATCGCAAGGATCAGAGTCGGCAAACGGAATATTCCTGTAGTCATCGCGAGGGAGAAATAGGCTGGACCGGTTTATGGAAGAAAGATAAAATAGGATACTGTGTTCTGGGCTAAGTGCGAAATATATCCTTCTTATGGTGCAGGTCCCTGCTAGGCTGCGATAAGACTAATGAGACATGCCACCAATCGACTGCATTCCATGCCCAACGCCACACGGAGTTCCTCCAATCTTTCCCTCCTGTAAATAAGATGGGCTAGAAAGATAAAAGGAAATGTTTTTTTCTCCTCTGGACCAGATCCAATATCATTTGTTTTGCTTATATGGTAAATGAAAAAGTGTAGAGATTGTCCTGAATTGTTATTTTCACTTTACTGGCAAAATTAGGCAACTATTTAATGCCCTCCGGGAATTGGCGGGTTGCGACATGGATATGTTGCATGTAAAGGGGCATTTGTTGTGACTAAAAACAAGTAAATGGAACATCTGATTGATCCACTTCATTATGAGGAATTCGAGGCTACAACTTACTTTCGATTAAACGGCATTCCGATGTCCTTTGCCTAGTTGCCTAAATCAGCTGCAGTAGGATAATGTGAGATCCAGTAAAACCAGTAAAGTGACCTCGATTTTTCAGACGGGGCCTCAAGTTGGAACGGGGTAGGTAAATCGAGAGTCTGAATATAAACAAAATTGGTCATGATCACTGCATGAACGTGGAGGTGGGTGGGGCTACTGCGGCAGATCGCGCAACCTACCCTCTCAATAGTTCCAGAATGCAGCCACTGTCACTTCCATAATCAGTCTTTCACGTGCGCAATGCAAGAATTGATAGAATCAACATGAGATAGCGTAGCCTTCCGCTAAATACAAGGTACCTACTCCGTACTCTCCAGACTTCAGGAGCAATCAATTGATTACATGATAGAGATTGTATGGAGTGGACCCGTGGACCTTCCAAGGTTGGAACCTTGGAAACTGAACCCCTGTACTTCCTTTTATGGTTAGCTTTGCCTTTTTAGTTTTACCTAGGTAGCCCCAATATGCACGCACCACAGCAAAAATGCATTAGCCTTAGAAGTTACGTCCATACCTACCTAGGTAGGTACGTCGACAACTGCGCTCTCCAGCCTTGAAAGATTCTTCATTCCGAATGACGAAGAAGTGAGTCACTGAGCTCATACACTGCGTCCTTAGATAAGTAAGTGTCGGGTGAGTTGATGACTAGAAGCTGGAAATTCCCGAATAGTCCAACTATCTAGGTACGGGTATGCACGGTACTATACCCCTTTTGTCATTTAAGACACATTAGAGCTGCAAGGGGCACAAAAGCTCATTAAAGTGCAATCCTAAGAAAAGAAGAAATTTTAGTCTTGATGCGATAGCGGAAAGGTTTCCCTCATCGATCGCAAAAAGACCAGTGAGCCTAGCATGGCTACAGGGTTATTTGTTGCAGTATAAAAAAAGCCCAAAGAAAAGTAGTGTAAATGCGGCCAAATGGGCGACAAAATAATAGTGTATGGCGAATGCAATATGAATAATGGGATAGCGTTTGCCAGTTTAGCACGATCAATGCATGCAACAGCTGATATTGAGCCTGACATGCATGATGTACCAACTTTTTACTCATCTTTGGTAAAGAACACTAAACAAAATACGCTCAGTTAGCTACAGTAAATCCCATGCATGTGCATACGATGAATATCTTGCTTTCATAAGTCGATGCTTCAATCCGTCCACCATGTTATATCGAAATTTTCGTCTTCCTACAAACTTTGTTCGCTCTATCTCTCCTATACAAACATTCATTTAAACTAAGTCAGTCGCGGGTTTACCCGTTGACCCGTGAGGTCCTCGGAGTGGAGAGATCTGCCGATGTGGCTTGATCCACCCAAAAGCCCTGTCTTTCGTCTCCCTCCATGGGGTTAAGATCTACTTGCATAGTCTAATACCTGTTTATTATGTATGCTATGATTTGATCTGGTCTATCACATGTATATCTAAGCCGAGCTCGGAATCTTCCAACTTGGAAAGCATACTATGCTGGCAGCTCTGGATAAATTGACAGTGGTCTAGAAAAATTGCACTGTGAGGCAAGTCAACAGACTTCGTGCATTCGGCGGTAATCGTATGCAGCAAGCAAAGCAACAACATGAAAAGCACTGCCAAGCACAGCAAACACATGCCAAAGCTGATGCGAATGACCCCAAATGTCAAAGGTGCCCGGGCTCAGTCTCTCTGGGAACCGACAGACAAAAACGCTCACTCCGGTTAAGAGGGAGAGTGCCTCTGCGAGATACCACCCAGTCCCAATTTCATTACTTGCACGAGTCCAGCCCAACTCAATCACACTTTGGAAGATAGGCAGCATGGCGGAGATAGCTAGCAAGGAGAAAACCCCTCCTCGTAGAGTCCTCATCTTATTGCCTCCACCGCCAGTGTCAAACAAAGTGATGGCAGCGGCAATTGCCGAGAAGACATTGAGACCCCAGTACATCCGCTGGAAGAAGGGTCTGCAATAAAATGCGTAATACGTCATGGAGGTACCGGCTCCTAGGGCGAGGAAACAAATGCCAAGAATATCCATTTTCCCCCAGAGATGGTGGATGTTGTAAGAGTGGCTTCTTAGTGTGTGAAATCCAGCGCTGAGGCTAAAGCAGATGGTTGCCGAGGTCAAGAAGGATCCGAAAGCAAATACATCGCCGCGGGTGAAATTGAGGTCTTTTGAGACCGAGACCAAATGATTCAGGGTTAAAGCAACAGTAATGAAAGCTATCGAGCCCAGAAGATGGGTCCAAATGTTCATTGTTTCCATATGTAAACAGCGCCACAGCCGTAAAGATCGTTTGTAAGAATATGTGGGCATCGGATGGCCTTCCAAAATATAGTCATTGTCACGTAGCCATCCTGGTATCTGCTCTTTGCTTCCAATAGTTGGCCAGTACGACTGGTTGTCTGGCTTGGGGGTGGCTGACGAGCCAGCCCTCAACAACTGGGAGTCTTCGAGTGGGGATGTCGCGCGTCGGGCCATCCTTGCGATCTTCCAGATATAAAGGTATCGAACACTGCAGAAATGATGAATTTGGAATTTTTGGAATCTTTGAGGCGATGAAACGATCTAAGTGCATGTTTTTCTCTCAAATCTCTAAGCGCCCTCTTTTCGCGCCCGACACGCGACTGTGAAACTCATCACATCAAACACGTGTCACGATTGGCGGATCCAAAATTAGTTCCCGAGAGAGCCTACTAGTCGTTCTCCAACAACTTACCTTACCCAGCAGTTTCTTTTTATCGCTGCATTGAACGATTTGTTGGTATGCGGTATCATAAAAGGGGCCCCATGTGCTGGACCAAACCGCACATTGGCTTTAGATGGGTTGCACATATCTACAACTCAATGATTTCGTTTCATTTCAACCCCCACCTTTGGTCGTTGTTATGAGAAAGCCACAAATCTACAGATCTCACCTCGGCACGGGCTTTAGCAAGAGCCATGCATCCCCCCCCGGTTTCAGAGAAACCCACCCGGCGGCTACACAGCAATCGTTGGCCAGGATTTTTCGAGCTTACAGCAGCGCTAAAAAAAACATGTAAGTATATTTTTATCCGTTCTGTTGGCATCAAGATCAAAATTAGGAGCAGAGCCAAGAAGCTTGGGTCTATGTGTCCCTTCCTTTTCGGCGACGGCGTCAAGGATACGTATGAGGGTTGGCGATTATATGTGACGATTATATTATTTCCGTGGCCCGCTATACTCACCTCTATGCTTTGTGCATCTTCTATTGCGCTTCTCTTTACGGTATGGATGGTATCTCAAACAATGGCACTGCTGGCTGGGTATCCGGGCCCAACATACGGGGCACGATGGACATTATTTGGTCTTCTCTGTTGACAGTCTTTCTCTGTACTTGGACAGCAGTCTGTCTGAATCTCCCCAACCCAAAAGACAGCCAGATTCATATCTTTTGTCGCCGGGCGAAGTGGATGTTTTGGGCCATTGTCTCTCCGGAGTTGGTCCTTTCTGTTGCTATCGGTCAATATGCATCAGCACGACGATCTGTGAAGCGGTTCCGCAAGCTAGGGATGAAAGAAGACAGATGGACTCTACGACACGGTTTCTATGCTGACATGGGTGGGATGCTGCTTCAGCCCAAGGACAGCACGCCCTTTCTGGTCAACAGCCGTCAATTGGCGTACCTTGTCGAGAAGCAGTATTTAGAATGTCCCCAAATTACACAGAGCGAGATATGGGACAAGTCAAAAACGGATACGCTCGCTAGACTGCTTAGTCTAGGGCAGGCTACTTGGCTAATGATCCAACTCTTTGGTCGCCTCATTCTTCAGCTTCCGATCACTACGCTCGAACTATCCGCGGGTGCCATTGTGATTTGTACCTTTGGAACATTTATTTGTTGGATGCACAAACCCAGTGATGTGCACACCGGCATTGTGCTCAGTATGGAAGTCAGCACGGCCGAGGTTCTCCTTGCAGCTGGTGATGTCGCCGCTACACCTTACCGCCACACACCTCTCGACTTCGTCGCCAAGCAGTCATTCACATGTGGCTACGATGTCATGGGATTCTTTGGTCTACGTTTCGATGACTGTGAAAGGCCCTTGCGGCGCTTTCCAAATGACCGATTCCCGGATATCGGGACGTTTGAAAAATTCGCCCTGTTTTGTTTAACCTCGGCGTTTGCTTCTTTTCACCTCATTGGATGGTATTTCGTCTTTCCCTCTCGAATTGAGCAAATTCTTTGGCGAATCTCAAGCTCTATTGTGACAGGGGCAACCGTGCTATATTGGGTCTTTGAAACAATTGCTGCTCGTCAGCGGTTTGGTAGATGGGACAAATACCTGATCTGGCTGCGGGTGAAGAGACCACCATCACAGCGGCAAATTGACACCGAGGCCACTCTGGCCCGTCAGGATACTGTCAGTCGTTTAGACGCTTTTGAGAAAGAGCAAAGGGAGGCAAAACCTATCCTATATTGGGAAATTATGCTTATTCTTCCAATAATTTTCCTGTATGTTAGTGCTCGGGGATATATGATTGTCGAGGTTTTTGTTAGTTTGCGCCGGCTACCAGTTGGCGCCTTCACGACCTTTGAAGTCGCGGACATGTTACCTCACTGGTGAATTGATACCGTTCAGTGTTCTCTCTGTCCATTTCGCCTTATTGTTCGAGACTTCATTGTCTGGTGAGTGCCCAAGATGTCCACGGGTGCCAACATCGATGGAATGTAAGCTTAAATGATATAAGATTCCCCTATGTGTAGGCATGATTTAGTTGATACCCGGCCCTTGCCAAGTAATGCACGAGGAGTTTTTAATTTTGCTAAGAAAACGGAAATGTAAGGGCCGGTGAGTATTTATCATATCAATTATGTTGAGATCATCCCCTCCTACATAGATGGCTTGTTATGGCGGCATAGTGCGCTTGTTTGCCAATGGAGGTTTCAACAAAACGCCTCTGTTTTACCAGTTTAAATACCAAGAATTTTTTTCTCATTTTCTCCCCGTGGTAACTAACATGTAGCTCCAAAAAATTCAGTAAAGAGAGACAAAAGAGAAGATAGAAAAAGGGGGGAAAAGAAAGAAAAAGAAAGTAAAAAAAGATGGGCCCGAGCCCGGGATTGAACCGGGGACCTCGCGCAATATTGCTTTGGGTGAACCCTAAGCGCGAATCATACCACTAGACCACCCGGGCATTTGATGGAAGAAGGCTCAGAATATGTCATTACCTAGGTATCCCAGAGAAGGTCTTACCTTTCTACATCACCACATCTATTATTTACGTGACAAAGGGTCCCTCACTGCGTGGATATTTGCTTTTTAGAAATTATGAGCGAGCTTTTCTTTAAGGACAAACGTTTGTTATGAGCGAGACACTACTTCAGTTTTATTGGGACACCCAAATACTGACTCAGAAATACCTTGACAGTATCTACATCGGGAGAAATAGATAGACCGCAGGGAGTGTCAATTGCATGAATTTTGAATGATAAACCTTGAACAACTGATGGAGATGCGATACAGATGGAGAATCAATGGAGAATCAATGGAGAAAACACTGTACGTAATGACTGTCTCGCACGAGGTGAGGAGGAAGAGAAGGAAAGGAGAGAGAGAGCTATCAAACATGTAGGCTCTATCATATGGTGATACCTTAGGCATCCAACAACAACTAAGCGCATTTTAGATGAAAGGTAAAGGCCAGAAAATACAACACCCTACGTCTTAAAGTCGTTCTCGAAATCGCCTTGACCAATATATATGTCTTGTAAAGCGAGGTTGTGAAGTACATAGAGAAACCTAGATATCTAAATGGCCATTAGTCCCTCATGCACTTACTCCGAGCGTTCCAATCCTCGCCCACGCATTTCTAAAGACAGTGTGGAAGTAACGATTGTCTCTTGAATTTCTCGTGGTTTCAATTCCTATAATACGTACCTCATCGACAGACTACCTACTCTGCCCCGTAAATTTCGTTTCCAGCATAACGTACGTCGGGCTGAAAGTCTACCGCGGCAACGGTCTCTATTTGGCTCAAATCCTGATCACCAAACATACTCCTAACCCGCTTCCCTGAACCGCTTCTCTGAACCGCTTCTCTGAACCGCTTTTCTCAAGCGTACAGCTAATTGCCAGAATCCTTTCAAGTACAGTACCCGTGCCCTCTATTGCAGATCGGTGGCCTCCCAACTAATACTTGTATAGTCTCTGCCACCGCCATGGCTTCTGTATCCGACATAACCGTCCCCGTGGATGCGATCATATGTTGCACCTGCGAAGAGGATAAGAAAGCTGTACATGCAGACTGTGGCGCTTGTATTTCCTGTTGCAATTGTTCCAAGAAAAGAGACTGAATGATCGGGGACGGGAGATGAATAGCTGCAAGGGTGTTGTTTGCACTGTCTCACTGAAGCTGCTTGGCCGGCAATCAGTCATAAAGTTCCTTCTGAATAATGACTCCACGGACTCTCCTGGAACAGTTTACGAAATCCACAGCAGCGCCTAAGGGATGGGAGAGACCAAGTAGCAGGAATTACACACATACATAAGATTTCCGATTTAACATCCATTTCATATTTGCTCATTATGGTTTGTGATGCACAATCCCTAGGCGTAAGGTCCTGTGAACTCAGGCTCCTTGCGAATCCAGAGGTTGCTGGCGTCTACAATACAAATGTAATCCTTTCAATGCACAGCATATTTCAACATCATCGGAATGGCTTGGAAGGCTATAGACATCATAATCAAGCCACATTTGCCTTGTTCTCGGAGATTCAGCATCTGCCAACGGTTTTCTGTGAAGCGCGCTGATTAGCCAGATTTGAGGATCGATGAAACCGAACTTACCCATTGTCATTGAAGACACCAAAGCCGTTGGAAATAATAAGCATAGGCCGAGCAAGATCGGCGATTATCTGCTTGACTGGGGCGGCAGTAAAGGCTGATATCACGATCGATTCATCGTCGATTTCCGTGAATCCTCCTCCACCGTGAGGCCCAACAATTTTGAATTCCCTCTCGGTCAGTATCATTTTTGCGACCTCTGTATAATCTGGGTCCTGGGCAAGTAATGGCACTGGTTCATTGCCACGACAAAGTTGAGCTATAGTGAGAGCCATCGAATGCTGGATCATGCAGCCTGTCACATTTTCCACATCCGAGGCCTCATCCCAGGAGTCATGCTGCTTTTTTAGCCATTCAGGGGCGGAGCGGCAAAAGTCACCGAGCCCGAAGCAGACAACTTTCTTCACAGTGTTTGTACAGAGTAGATCTTGGACCAAGGCTGCCAATTGCTTGCAGGTCGTGCTATTCTGCCACAACAAGTCTTTGTCGTCAAACACTTGCATAGGCTGTGCTATAAGCTCTCGAAAGTTCCGTGTAGTCTGATTCCTCCAATCCACAATATAAGAGCATAGGTAGGTTTCGGGTGGGCCGTTGTGTTGTGTTTTCACAAGTTGCCAATATTCTTGGTACTTGATATAAGGTTTCCTAAGCAAAACTTAGATTGCAAAACTGGAATTGGATCAGAATACTATACCCACATACCAGATAGAATTCTGTACTTGGAACAAGGGATTAGAAATTTGGATTATGCTTCCATCAATTCGACGGACCGAAAATCGGTCTATTGTGTAGGATTGGCCCAATTGTTGTTCTATGTCTTTGAGATCCTCTCTCGTCCAAAGCTTGGTACCGGAACTGTACAGATCTGCGGCTCTTTGGCTACTGATCCACCAATCCGAGCACCCGTAGTCGAGGGAGATATGCTCGGGTGGTGCGAACGTATGTCCTAAAGTTTGTGGCATGTTCTCGCAACTGCTGGTCGAGCAAGGATAAGGAACAGCCACGTGCTGAGTTGTCGAGAGGGGAAAAAACACAAAACCGCTAGGACTGAGCTGTGATATTCAATCATTGACTGCTTTTGTATATGGGTACTAATGTCGAGTAGTGACAACTTGGCGGGGACGAGAACAAGCAGAGTGAAAAGACTGTATTGATAGACTAACAGAATACTAGGGAGAGAGAGAGAGAGAGAGAGAGACTGAGAGAGAGGAAGAGGAGCCCTGGAGGTAAACAAGCAGACATGGCTAGCCTGCCTAATCAGGCAGCAACCCAGATCTCGTGATTGAGGCTCCAACACAGCTTTTGCTTTGAGGTATTAAGAAAATTTCGGGACCTCGGGAAGCTCTGCTGCTGACTACTTAACTAACTACCTACCTAACCTAGGTAGGTCAAGATGAATGATCAATAAATCCTGTTATGGATGCCTGGTTGCCTTAGGCACCAACCCCTCAGTGTAGATGGATAGTTTGTATAGGAGCTCGCTCCACTCTCTTCCCAATACAACTCTCTCCTCTCTGCTTCTTTGGTCCCTACACTGTAAGGTCCATCAAAATCTAACTAGCTACTATGTCTATAAAGCTTTATAAGATAAAGGAATCAAAGATATAAATACAAACGCTCTATACGCAAAGGAAGATCTGTCACACACTATATAAATGCAAAGAAAAAACATACTACATATTCATATAGGCAAAAGGCATGAATTGAAGGCATGAGGCACAAGCTGTATTGCTCTTCTCATAACTCATCTACGCTACCTCAAGCTTGACACTATGACAGCCGTACCTCAGCCTTCTTAGCCTCGTCCCCAATCTCGTAAATATCTTTGTCCGTAGTTTGCAGGAGCCCGAGCCTCTGCTCATGCTGACATGCCAGCACAGCGAGTGTCGAGGACTTCCAAACGGGAACACGGCGGCTCCGGCGATTGTTAAAGATACTCAAGATGGCGAACAAAATCGCCAAGCCCTCAGTCACAATCGGAACAACGAAGTACCCCCCAGCGGATCAAAACAAATGACTCGCTTCTAATTACCTCTCCATGTGCAGACTGGGTATTCGGCCCATACCGCAGATAGATTGTCATGGCAGTCGCCATTTGATTGAAACGGTCGCCGAGGTCCACGTCGCCAGATAGAGCAGCGGCGACACCAAGGTCCGTATTGACATAGTTCCCTTCGACCCACTCGGTAGACATTGTTGTGGACTGGTAGAAATTCCCCAGCGCTTGGAGACTTCTATAGCTCATTTCAAGCGCAGGAAGGAATATGGATACCACCACTTGTTGTCTCGTTGATGTATATGCGCTGATATTTGTCGCTTCTGTTGTTCGAGAGCGTCCAGGGATTCTTCACACCGAAATCGACCTGCCTACTCTCAAAGGAGAAATTACTACCATCGGCCTTGACACCTCTGTATTTGTAGGCCGCGAGTAAGAGAGAGCACTCTGTGATGTTGATGTTGCGCATTTGAAAATTACCGTCTGGGCTCGATCTATAGACTGCAAATCGCACGATTTCGGGAAAGGTAGGTGGCAATCCAGGGGTTGAAGATTTGAAAGCCATCAATGAAGATGTATTCATGTAATATGCTGTCGACAAATCGGTAGCCAAAAAGCGGCTTGCAACGTCAACTCCACCCGGTGTTGTCATGTTGCATCGCTTCAGGTAATATTTACCAGCCTGCTCGAAGGTGGCCGTTTGCAATGTTTCCTGGGTGACGTTCCTGCACTGGGCATTGAACCCAAGTGATATGTATGGTCCAGTCCAGCGGCATGTCCCGGGACAGTTAAAAGGTTCCGTGGTGTCGATGCCATATAGGCCCTGGTAGATGGCAGACTGCATATCGGGATCCTGCGGGATGCTCTCTAGTTAGGATCATGTTAGCTGCACTTGTTGTTTCTGCTGTTGAGGGTCTATATACATACCAATACGAGAGTTGAAATGGTTAACATGTTTGTTTATGGTGTAATTGTGCGCATATCCTAAGGTGGCGGTGTCTGAAGGAGATATGATGTCTCGCTGCTCAAGCAGAACCACCTGCTGTGCAAACGGCGAGAAAGCAAGTCATAAGATCGTGATAAATGCGCCGATGGTGGCTATATTCCACTTGACGGTGGTAAGCAGGAGAAAAGACCCCCAAACACCGCGACTCGCTCCGTCAAATGTTTCAAAGTCAGCAAGCTTTCGAGGCCCGTTCTTGAAGTGAAGCCACTTAGACTGTCCAATGAACGTGCTAACCCCGTACATCAACGCTGTGGTGCATGCAGTGGTCAGAATAGAAACTGTCGCGTTGAGAGAGATGCCGGCGCGCCAGGCAGAGAGAGGCTTGTTGTCCATATACCAGAAGATAACGGCAATTGCAATTAGGAGGCCCAGGACCAGAATCGAACTAATCGATTCCAAAAGTCATTCTTGGGGGGAGTACACTGGATGGCGCTTATATTCAGTAGTCGCAGTTTGTGGCTCGGGGCCTACTTCGGAAACTGGAGCAGGCTCATATGAGGGAGTTTTCGGAGTACTGTTAAATCCGGCCATGGTGACAGTCCGTGGCTATGGATATGTGATTGGGATGGCTTTCGAGCGATACAGTCAACATGAGGATGAGATAGCGCGATCAACTGCGGAATGTCGCCGAAGGGTAGCTAGGTTGATTTATGCCTAACTTCTGCCTTTGACAAGTTTGTTTTGACTAAAATCGGCCTTACGGTTGTTAGGGGGTTCTCCAAGGGCCATTGGAACTCTCCCATATTGCCCATCTGGTGGGGCCTACGGAGTATACTAGGATTTAATTCTTCGTACTTGAAAAGGGAGGCATCCAAACGCCAAGAAATGGGCTCCTCGTGTCTGGACCACCTCCAATTGGTGGTAAGGAATTTCGGGCTGAAATGACAGGCTGCGAAGAAGAGTTGGGAATAAGATCTTGAATCATGTTTGCGGCTGAAGACAAGTCTGGCAAAAGGCTTCCTGTCGCTTCTCGTATTCCTTCCCCCATTTAGCCCCCACAACCCACAACGCTAGAGTTGGCATCGCTGCGCACCGCTAGGTCAACCTATCAGCGATGGCATATTTACCTTTGAATGGGGTCCAAACGGCCTCCCCGGGGCCATGTGAGGCATTGAACCCTGATATTTTTGATTAATAATGGCACATTTTACATTCCCTTAAGAGGCATCAGTTTGGGTCAATGTCATGCGCAGCCTCCGAAGGATGCATACGAGAAATTGGCCAGCTGATTCGCAATCAGACAAGGCTGCATTAGTGCAAGGATTAATAGCTAATTAAACCCAGAATTGACCTTATGCAGGGATATACGAGGTGTCTCTGCAAAGCGAGATGTTAGATGGGCCGGACCGTTGTCCAAGCTCCGCCCTGATCTTCTCATTGGATAAAATCGCAATTACACTATTCCGTTCCAATTTTCTTGCGTCGCGACTAGCCTAATTCGGGTTAGACCATGGAGGATGGCTAAACGGTGCTGACGCGCTTTGATAAGGGTCAGGGAGGAGCTCACTCATTGAGTCGACTCAGCCTTCTTTGTTTTTCTCTAAAGCTGCGTATCATGGTTCTTGGCGAAAATGCGGGATTTTAAGCTGCTTTTGCTGGCAGTTGAGTTGAGCATTTCAACAGTAAGAGTGCCCATATCTGGGGAATGATGAAGTCCTCTTAGTAAAGTCACATTTGAGGTTCATTTTTCACTGAAGAGTCGTTTAGACATCCAGAAACGACCATGCGACTCCTTCTGCACTACCTCGTGGCATGCGCCCTGTTAAGTTTACAGGGTGCTGCAGCACTTCCGCAGGGAATAATAACTCCATCCAGTGTCTCAAGCGCAACAACAGCTACGCCCGCAGGACCGTCTGTTGTGGAGAATGAAAGAACATGTGACTTTCATACGATGAACGATTTCTTCGATTACACCAAAAATAACGGTCTAAACATCACTTTGGAGGTCCAGAACTGCCAGAATCTATGTCTTCTCACATATGGGGTGGGAAACCCTGATCTTTCTGGGATCGGCGTAAGTTCGCAAAAACAAAAATTTTCCATTTTCTCCATAAATGTCGTAGCTGATTGATTGTGTCCTCTACTCCAGATGATGTATGCATATAGCATACAAACCGGACTCACTATTCTCGTTGGCCCTGTTTATCGTATATTCTATCTCGCATTAGCGCCAACGAGCAGCTTCATCCGAGATTTAAGAGACATTCAAACGAATTTCTTCTCCTCAAATGGCTTCTTCGTCGGTTCCTCGGCCATAGCTACACTCGCAAATCTGTCACAGAACCCATCCACCTTTGAGGTCGCCGAGATGCAGGCCATGGCATTCCTGCAAGTTAACAGCATCCTCGTGACCTTCTTCTGTATGGTAGTCGCGCAACCAATGTCGCGCTGGGCGGCGCGAGTGCTGCTCTATTTTATAGTGTTCGTCCTCGTGGTCGTTGCCCTGGGCCTGAGCCACCTAGGCAGCGACAGCAGGGCAAACTGGAGACTTGCCTCTGATGGCTGCGCACACAGCTCAACGGATTATAGTGTGATCAACCCCGTCCCGTATCCATCATGGGCTGTTGCTATCTTTACCGTTGCGGGTACGATTGCGTTCTGGCTACAGTCTCTTAAGGAGAAATTCCAAGCAGACAAGTTACACAAGTCGCTGTTTAGGTTATTGATGACGTTTTGGGTCTTGTTGATTGGACTCTTGACAGCGGGTATGGTGGTCGGCCTAACGATGATGTGGCGACAACGAAGGCATCTGCGAAGTTTGGCGAGAGACCAATTTGAGGATGATCAGTGGGGGTTCGGGCAGATTGCTGCCTTGACAATCTGGGCGCCAATAGTGGTCGAATTAATCTATATTCTGAACGGTAAGGAGCTCTTCATACTTGTTGGTGGTATTTGACCACGCTGACATGTGCACTTTGTTACAGACTTGGTCCAACGGAAGTCCAAAAGATGGAATCGCTGGAATCAGACCATTAGTGTTTACTTCTCTCCGAAAGCTTTGCAGGAAGATCAAGCTACACCCCGTTCCAACCCGCAACCCGAAATGAAGGAGCATGGTGCAAGTGGAAGGGTGACCGAGGTTGCTAGTAGCTAATCAAATTATGCTGCACGCGTTATGATATTTAATTCCAATGGTATGCATGGTATTCGACAATTTGCCCAAATGAAACACATGCAATTTGCTTTACAGCGTGTCGGGCCGACAATGGACCATTATCATCACTTATTGCTGTATTTGGAGTATGATTGACGTTTGACTAACCATTAGCTCCAAACTGTGCGCAGATCCCCCGCTCCGGAGTCTCAGGGCCACGGGTCTGAACACTGCCCGGCTTTTCTCTAGGGCGACCGTCGGCCTATTATCGGCGAGCTAACCGTATGAGGATAGATCTTCAGGATAAATGCAATATACAGGAAGGAAACCACATCTGCGAAGGATTGGCAACCCGTGCCAAGGGTTATGGCAAGCAATGTCAAGGTCTCGGAGCCCGGCTGCGTAGAGAGAACATCTTGGAGATCCAGATATAAAAGGAGGCGAGCTTCTCCGATCGGTATCGCACTCAAATCATTTCACACAAGCCCAGTACAGTGTTGAACAATTTCGAGACATCAATTTTGCCTGAATTATGAAACTGTCCCACACCCTGACAGCTCTTCTACTCCCCCTGATATGCACTGTATCAGCAGCGGATGTAAAAGCATGGAAGTCCCGCAGTATTTACTTTGCTTTGACTGATCGCATTGCCCGTGGAAGCGATGATACAGGTGGAGATGCCTGCGGCAACCTTGGAAACTACTGCGGTGGAACTTTCCAAGGTTTGGAGTCCAAGCTTGACTATATTAAGGGGATGGGCTTTGATGCAATCTGGATCACCCCTGTTATTGCTAGTGAGTTCGAATAGTTCCTCATACTGTTCTGTTCTCGACGACGCAACTTATCTAATCGCGTTACCATTTCTGTAGATGCGCCAGGTGGATATCATGGATATTGGGCGCAGGATCTCTATAGCATCAACGAGAACTACGGCACCGCTGATGATCTCAAAAGCCTAGTTGATGCTGCTCATAAGAAGGCAAGTACCATTTATGGCGTTTCCTACGGTCCAAGTTGGGAGGTACTGACCGGCTTCGAAAATAGGGAATCTATGTCATGGCAGACGTAGTTGCCAACCACATGGCAGGCCCCATCAGCGATAACAAGCCGGAGCCATTGAACCAGGAGAGCTCCTACCATCCCACCTGCACAATCGACTACTCAAGCCAGGATAGTATTGAAAAGTGTCGTATCACAGCAGACCTACCTGATGTGAACACACAGAGTCCCGAGATCCGGGCCCTTTTCCAGAAATGGGTCAAATGGCTCGTCACGGAATACGGGTTCGACGGCTTGCGCATCGACACCGTCAAGCACGTTGAAAAGGACTTCTGGTCGGCCTTCTCCGCTGCTGCCGGGGTTTACACCATCGGCGAAGTCTGGGACGGTGACCCAGATTACCTTGCCGGATACGCAAAGGACATGGACGGTCTCCTCAACTACGCAGTCTACTATCCCGTGAACAACTTTTACCAGCAAAAGGGCTCTTCCCAGAAAATAGTTGACATGCATGGTAAAATCGATAACGCTTTCCCTGATCCCAGTGCCCTGGGCACGTTCATAGACAATCACGACAATGCGCGATGGCTGAACGTAAAGAATGACAAGACCCTTCTGAAAAACGCACTCGCCTACGTGATTCTCGCCCGGGGCATCCCCATTGTCTACTACGGCACGGAACAGGGCTACGCGGGCGGCAACGACCCCGCAAACCGCGAGGACCTATGGCGCAGCAAATTCAGCACTGACGCGGACTTGTACAAGACCATATCCCTGCTCTCGGCGGCGAGAAACGCTGCTGGTGGCCTCGCTGACAATGACCATGTCCATCTATACGTCGCGGAGTCGGCATATGCGTGGAGCAGGGCGGGTGGAGACCTCATTGTCCTTACGTCCAACAGTGGATCTGGGTCTGAGGCTAAGCACTGCTTCGACTCTAAGAAGCCTGGTGGGACATGGAAGAACACCTTTGGGGAGGGGACAGTCACTGCCGATGAAGGCGGAGAAATCTGCATCTCTATCTCTAATGGTGAGCCTGCGGTGTTGGTTGCGAGCACTTAATTGAGACTAGTCCTCTCTAGTCGGGTTCTCATAACCGCCTAGCTGCAACGGCATTTTGTTTGGGATATTTTGCCATCTTTCATTTCTGTATTTAATGTAGAATAAATCGAAGATTCTATTTAGCTGAAGACTGTGTCAATGTGTGCCGGTTTTATCTCAATTTCCGCTTCCACTCAGACCCATTCGGTTTAGAAGCAGTTGACTGTTACAAAGAAGCCCATAAAATGAGCCACTGTAGAAGGGGAAAAGTCATGACCATTTTGTTATGTTCACCAAGTAATCCTCTCGGTTTGTCTTCCAACTAATCTACGTCCTGCCACCTCTGATAACCATATTAGGTCGCTGCTACGCCCGAGAAGTTCTATAAGGCTCCATGCTTGTAACGAACTTGATATACACTTAATCTCTGATGAGCTAGCTCTACGCTCTCTCGGTTTAGTGAACCTAGAAATTGATAACCCTGTGCCTTTTAACTTATTCCTTTCTTTTAAATTTGAAACTTTGACGAACCCGAGAGATTATATGTTATGTAGGGTAATCGTGCCGCCCAACACACCGTGTATATTTGGTGCACTAGATGCAAATTCCTCATTTTAAATCAACTTCGCAGTTTTGTACTACACCACAATGTCAGATCAAATCAAAAATACCGAGGAGCGCATCCAGGAAGCACTCAAGCCTATCACGCATTAAGCCCAATATCGCTAAATTGGCGCGTGAATTCGATGTTCCGTACTTATCAACTTACGCGGTCGGGTTCGCGGTGGCCAGTCTAATTCGGACTGTACTAATAATATAGTTGAGACATGGTATTTTACCCAGAAACTCATATGGCCTCGGGTACGAAATACCATACAAAAGTGCATACATAGGGACTGTTTCGCGGGCTAGTCTACTCCGGAAGCTATCCCCCAGTTGTATCCACTAACCGACGGGGTTTGCTGTTTGCTCTAGCGTTGGTTCTGGTGGCTGGGCACTACGCTTTTGTTGGAGGACACTAATACTAGCCTTAATTTCCCCCCTTAGCCCGGGTGGAGCAGTGTAATCAGATAACCTCGCCAACAATTAATACGGACCTCCACCCGGCGCAAGAGGGGGATAAGGTTAGCTCCTCCTATAATCTCCTACCACTTCGCCTAACTGATCGAACACTTCCTCTTCAGTCCCGGTAAAAAGCTATGGCATCGACACCAACCATCCTTAAAAAGCCAATTGCAATTCGGCCGGAACATATTGCGTCGTGCCCTACGACCATCAGGGTCAAGCAACACAGTAAGAGCTGGTCTGGAGGCGACTTCACCATCTCAACTTGTTCAAGTGAAGGAGGATCCGTTACCAAATTATTCTCCGTCGACGGTGATTTCGGATCGTTGAGTCAGCGACGGCACTTTCGAGATGCCTCAGGTCTGCCGCTTTTTGAACTCCACCGTAAAAAGTCCGGTGTGACGTGGTTTGTTCATCTACCTGGTGTAAAAAGCGATGCCGAGCCCATTGCCGCGATCGCGACAAAATGGAGTGCTTTTAAAGACAAGTTTGACGTCCATATCAAGAATGCCGCCGCAAGCGGCGAGGACACGATCCTAGAAGTCCGCGGGCAGGATATATGGAAAGTGAAGACGCATGTCTATCAAGACGGTGCGCTGGCTATGACAGCAGAGCTTACAGATGTACTCTCGGTGTATGTGCCGGGTAAACGCGCTGAATGGGAGTTGACGGTTGCAGAAGGCATGGACCTCTCGTTGGTAGGGCCCCCCCTACAAGATACCTATGCGACTATGCGATGAGTCTAACAGTGCGTTTGTAGGCGTCTATTATCGGTGTGCTCCTAGCCACATTGCTTAAGTACAGCAGCATGCCATCATCGTATTCTCCTCAAAACGAGAAAGACGACACTGAATCGGAAAAATGCCGAAAAGGGAAGACGCCGTAATCGACGCGATATATGGTTTCTCTATTGAGAGATTGACAGATCTCGGTGTCAGATACAGTTGGCTGTGCAGATAAATGTACATTCGATCATTATCATAACTCTTATAATCTCTTACAAAACGACTGTAATAAGATGTGACCATGGTAAGATCACTAGCCTTCGGGTCTAATTCTAGATACTAATTCATTTCTTCATGATTGGTTTATCTGCCCGCGGGCGTATCTGAACGATCTTGTAACGCTTGGTGGGCCAAGCGTTCAATAACCACTTTCTTTTGATTGGAACTTCCTTCTTTTTCCTTCCAAGGTTCTTCTTTTCTCCTCAATTCAGTTCATATCCCGGTGGACTAGACTTATTGTGGGGTCAGGTGACCCCAAAAACAGGCTCAGATAGTTAGTTTGGCCTCAGCCTCCCTCCCTCCTCTTTCTCCCCCTCTCTTTCTC
>PKQL01000293.1:0-34021 GCA_002916455.1 Penicillium sp. CF05
GCATAGTGGGTATGCCCACGATAGGCATGCCTATAGGCCGTGGGCGTTATAGACGGGCACTCGAAAATCCAAATAGCCCACCGCCCACCGTGGACGGGCGATGTCGCAGTCTAATAAGGGCCGATAAGGGCCGCACTCGAGCGGCCCTTAGAGGGCGGAGGGTCGGGCGGAGGGCGGGAGACGCCGGCCCTCTAAATGTTTTTAATGAGGTCTAGACAGGACCCCACAAAGGTTCTCGTCTCGAGGTTTCTTTCTTCTCCTTTCTTTTACTCCTTGTACTTAGTATTCTCGTTAAATGCACTCTTTTGTTCTGAAGAACTGGCTGGTAACAATCCGGGGCCTATAGTAAAAACCAGTGGGCGTCTGAAAGTTAACTCACATGGGCGTTGACCCACTTTTTTTCTCCTATAATTAACTTCAAAGCCCTAATTCAAGTTACGGTAACTTGTCCCACCCCTATAGGATAGATCTTATCATTCAATGCCTACAAAAATGGGATCAAAAGATAGAGCCGGGAGTTAGAAAGAATTTGAACAAATTTTGAGAGCCGTACGGCCCTTGGTTGGCGAGATATAACAAAAATTAGATCTGAGCAAAAAGAGTTGTTTTTGTATATAGACACTATCACTTGCCAATCCCAACTTCATTGCCCGTCAATTCCAGACCGAATCTGGCACTGGCACTGGCGTTGACGGAATCAACGTTGACACTGAAACATGCGGCCAGGTTATATTATCAAAGTTCATAAATACTACCTGAGAATACTGGATTTGTGTTGATGTGACAGTGATCGTCTTGGGTGAGGTGATTTCATACGGCGGGCTGACGAGAAATACTGGTCGGGGCTGGCCTAATGGTGACGCCGGCGCCGGAATTTCCATCGATGGTTGTCCGGATTTGAAAGGTGGCACTATTAGAGAATATTCCACCGTCTCAATCCAAAAGGTAGCGTCCATCCGAAACGCATTCGAATTTGGCACCTCGGCCCCAGGGTTCCCTAATAAGAATGCGATATTCGCCGCTCCACCGCCAAACTCCGGACTCGGCGGGTCCGTAGAAACCGTAAAAACAACGGTCTGGGTAATATTCTGGCCTTCGATAGCGTTACGCAAAACAGTATTTGGGTCGTCTAGGATATCTTGGGTGATGGTGCCGGCAGTAATAAATTTCGAGAGATCCTGTGGGATCCTAGGTGTTATAGGGTCGGAAACATTCAGGCTCTCGAGATCAAGTTTTGTGTCTATATTACCCTCGCCGAAAGGTTTCAAGCTGACCGGTAAGATCTGTGGTGGGCCTTGGTAAGTGCTCGTGGGCGCCAGGCATTGAGCATTGATAGTTGTGCCATGTGGAATAGATCCCATGCGTACAAGCGAATCACCAAGGACCGGAACGTTTTCAGTAGCTGGTATATTCATCCACAATCCTGTCTCGAAGTGGATACCGGTGGGATTGCCGTCACGCTCTCCGGTCTCCATGTTCGCCACATCGCTAACAGACTGGATATAAGCCACACCATTGAGAAAGATGTCATTTTGCGAGCCAAATCCGCGATTGGCCACCTTAGAAAGGGGCTGAGCGAATGTTATTGTCTCGGTTGTCAGATTTAGCTCCAACACGTTGTCGCTGGGAAATTTCGGGGGGATTGGAGAGACAGGATTTGGGAACAATGTTCCTAGTGGTGGCGGTCCGCTGTTCGGGCGGAAGATTGTGTTTAATCCTGTTCCAGTGAAGCTTCCAGTGAACTTTGCCAGGGCACCCAATGACGCCGGTTGTGTACCTGGCAGCCTTGGCTTCTTACCGACCTGGGGATGATCGATCTTCGGGAAGCCGGGGGGAAGATTGATGGTTGCCATAGCTTCTATAGTGACTCTCAAACGTTGTTCTTAGAAGTAATCTGTTATCGGTGAAGTTAAATATCAGTTAGGTAAATATGAGAAAGTACTAGCAGCTTTGTGTTCAGGTTGGCCTGGATTTATATTTATAATTACGCCAAGGCAGTGAGCCTTAGAGATTTCTTGTCTTGCTCCATGCCGCTCGAACACTATTGCTGGCCCTACCGCCGAATCCGAGGCTTTAGCTGCTTTAGCTTGGAATATCCTGCCTTTACACGGCGTAATGCTGGTGTCATGAATCTAGACTCCACTAGACCGGAGAATAGAAATGTCATAAAAGCCACCCTTAATAACGTTATAATATCTATTGTTGGAGATACCCGGTCCTGCCGAGGAAAAAAAAGATCTAGAATGGTCGGGGAAATCGAAATGTCGTACGAGGTAGTCCCTGCTGGGAACCCGTAGCATGAATAAACCATGGAAAGCCATGGCTAGCATGTTATGATATACTTTCGCAAACTTTGGCTGACAGCGGTCCATGAATTGACAACCCCCCTGGAGTATCCTCAGTAATGAATCATAACACGCAGTTTGGTAAGTTGGTGGCGGGTTTAGGATAGAAGTCGGGCGTCAGGCGATAACCTGATTCAACTGGTATACGGCAGGACCAAACATTGGAAACAGAAAATGGGATCAGCTTGAATAAGAAGTGGTTGCAGCTTATACATTGCCGCTTCGTGTCGAGTTGCTTAAATTACCAATTGACGACTGTATAGAAAGCCCTATTGTACATTTATATCTGTCGAATATTGTTTTGGATGAATAACTTCCAGGTGCCCAGGGTCTCTCCTCTTAGAGTAAGTCTAGCTGCAAGTGGCATTTAATACCATTCATTCATGATCTACCTATGGGGGTAGTAAAAAAAAAATATTTTAGCCTAGGTATATGTCCAAAAGAGTCTGGTAGCATTAGCTCATCCTGCATTAGAAAGGTCGAGTCAAACTCAAAGCTAATTATAATGGTGGTTGGTTGTGTTAAAGTCGGGCTTCAATACCCCAACGACCACTCGCCACAATAAAAGGAATTGGGTGATATTGCCTGCAGAATTTTGGACGACACTTTACAGAGGCCGGATGATTCGCAATCCATGTCAGTTGGCTATTATTAAACCCAGACAATTGATTTAAAATAGATGGATAAATAGATCTACTTAAATATCTTAGGATTTCCCTTCGATTTAAGCTTATCTAGGTGCTACAAGGCAATTTATATCTATGTCTATTGGGTTACTCCGATTATTTTTTAATATGAATTTCTAAATAATAGTTCGCTCTTTTCTGAAGTTGATTGATGATAATAATCCATTAAATAATCCATTATGTTTCGGGATTGTAGTAAAAAAAAAAAAAAATACTTCCATCCACATAATGTAGCCAGAGAGAAGCGGTGAGACAAGTTAGCCAATTGCATTGTCACCAATGGTCTTTGGACCCTAGTATTTCAAGCAGTGAAAATAAGTATGCGAGAGTTGATTTCAATATTTCTCAAGATTTTATTTTGGCATTTTTAATTGACACGATATTGGGCACATAAAGCGCCAGAAAGTCCTTTTCATGGGCGACCAAGCGATCACTCGGATCTGTTGTTAGTTCTTGCGTCATAAGCATTTGAATAAAATGGCCGTTTGCAATGCTTTCTCGACCTCGCACCATGGTATGCAGCCTTCAATGACCAACCCACGCCACCCCACACGTTGCGCTCAAAGTAAATGCCATCACTTTAACAGATTCATGCCTGCCAGATCCAGGGTTAATGCAAACCATGGGCCTGGTCTCGCCCTAAAGCATTCTGGATTCTGTAAAGGTTTTGATTTGAGGTATCCCGGTCTCGAAGCACAGTGTCAGCCTAGAGTGGGATACGTTGTGGCTGCCGGCGAATGATCACTCCGGGAAGAGAAATACATTCAATCACTGTCACGGTGATTCATTTCACGACAGCCTTCCTTCCATTGTGCTATAGGGGCCATATACTAGAACCTTTGGGTATACCACCTATGTCTAAGACGGCCAGACCCTTCGACAGTAGTAGCCAGGAAGCTAATGTGGGAATGATAGTAGAACGTTCCAGCATAACAGACTTCATGGCGGATTTCGTAGTCCAATAAGTGGCCAGGGAGGGTAGGCCCTCTCGAACTGCAAACATAACCTTTGGATTGGTATAGTTACAGGATGAGGGTGATTTTGTCATACCCCCAGTGGCAGATATTATTTAACTCACCCTTTATTGTTATATTTAGTGTGCAGTCCCACCTTGGTACATCCAAGTTTGACCCCCTAACGCAAACGGTCTGAACAAATTCGCAAATCAAAAATGGCATTGAATACCACCGGTATTCCATCCGCTTTCTCGGCTTACGACCGTAGCTTCCTTGCACTCCTTGGTCCAACGCCGAAGCTGGAGGTACTCCTCGAGAATAAAACTTACCCTTTTGCCCACGAAGCAAGTGTCTACATCCCAACCACAAACGACCTCTTTATGAGCAGCAATTACTTCAATGACACCGCCGGCCTTAAAACAATCACCATCTCCAAGGTAACCCTGCCCGAAAATGGAGAAGATAAGCCAATTTTCTCCGAAATGCTCGACACCACCATTCCCATGGCCAACGGCGGTATAAACTATGTCAATGAATCGATTCTCTTCTGCGGCCAGGGCAACATGACGGCCACCGGTGGCTTGTTCAAGTTGTCCACTAACCCTCCCTATGAAGCGGAACTCCTGGTGGGGGGTTTTTATGGGAAGGAATTCACATCTGTAAATGACGTGGTGGTTCACAGCGATGGCTCAATCTGGTTTACGGACCCTATCTACGGCTACGTCCAGGGCATTAGACCGGCACCTAGATTGCCCAATCAGGTGTATAGATTCGACCCCAAGACGAGGCAGATACGAGTCGTCGCCGACGGCTTTGGAAGGCCCAATGGCATCAGCTTTTCGCCGGATGAGAGCGTCTTGTACATCACCGATACTGCCCAGGTGAACGGTGACGGAACAACAGATTATACGAAACCAGCAACAATGTAGGTCCTCTTTCTTGAACTTCTCCGTGTCTCCCCTTGCGTCTTTTGATAATATACCGGACGCTGTAGACCAACACGTCTCTCTAGCTACGCCTTCAACGTTACCACGGGAAATGGAGACACATTCCTGACTGACCGCCGTGTCTTCGCCATGGCAGACACTGGCATCCCCGATGGAATCAAGAACGACGTATTCGGTAATGTATATGCTGGTTGCGGAGATGGCATCAACACATGGTCCGCAGGTGGTGTTCTGCTGGGCAAGATTATCGTGGAGAATGGAGCATCCAATTTTGCCTTCGGCAGAAACGGCGAGTTGTTCATCATGAATGAGAATCGGCTTTTGAGGGCGCAATTAAGTGAAGATGTCAAGGGGGCTCTCCTTCGTGTATAATGCTAGATGGATATGGGGCCTTTTTGTGTGTTGATGTCGCCGTGCACAGGTGATGTTGACTATGGATGGATAATTTTACTTATTTCTCTATCTAGTTATTCGGTTACAGTGAACTATTGACTTTGCGGCAAACTTAGATCCTCAGCAAAGTCCAGAAGCGCACCTACACTGCTACTGTCTTGCGTAGTGTCTTGCAACCTTGCAACCTACCTTACCTTTGTGCCATCCTCCTCTCGGCATTCCTGAGATTCTATTGAGTGCAAATTCCTTCGTAGCTCCTGAAGCCAAACCTTTCAACCTTGGTCAGTCCACTAGGATATGGACTGCCTTTTCCTTCCCACTCGAAGTGAAAGTGTCGCGGCACTTTTGCAGCATAATAGAGAACCAGAACACTGTTAACGACCCAGACATTTTCTTCGAGGTGGTTCATCATGATGGACATTGTGAAATGCTTCAATTTGGATCTTTGGTTCATCGGAGACCAGAATTAGTAGGGGGTTTGTTCCGGTCTCACACGAGGATGTGTTTTGTTAAGCGAGAGCTGATGACAGGGGACTTTTGTTGGAAAGCAAAGCGCAATGTAATACCTATCCGGCAGAGATTAGATGCCAGCCAACTTCTCACTATTAATTGGCAGTGCTCGATATAAACAATTAATAGTCTAATATCAAAAGCTAAAACGCAATTATCGAATACCTGCATTTCCACAAATAAGGTAAGAGCAGACCAGGTGATTCATGCATGACATGCGAGAAAGCGGTCAAGCGCATTTCGAACAGGCTGAACTCTTGTATAAATATTAGTATAAGAGACCTCAGTGCCGTAGGTTTCCTTCTGTTAGATCTTAAAGCTCTTTTTAATCCATGTAGCTGGCGCAAGCACAAGAGACAGTTGTCTGGCTTAGAAACATTGATGTTGTTAAGTAAGGTAGGGTTTAGTGTCTAGGTGTAAAGTGAAAACGTATTTAACGGCAAATTGGACAAATGACCATATCTAACTTAACTTGGCATCCTAGATGTTATATGTCTTCTATGACTGGAATCCAGATCAAAGTAACACCCAAGAGTTTCGCTTCATCCGGGTGATACAGGCAGAGCTTATCAATTCAATCCTATAAAGGCAGCCTCTTCGAGAGTCAAGGATTTTGATTCCCATAGGGCAATTCTAAGTTGGCCATCCTCAAAAGCGTTCTGGGGTGACCCTGGACAAGCGTTGTACACAAGCTTCCAACTCAGAATTTAGAGAATAAAGACATGTGGGTCTGTAGGGTGGTTGTTCCACAGGCGATGACAGTGAACGGCGTTGTATTGTGGTAGAGGTCGCTTCCACCCCATAGCAAAAATAACGACTTGGGCAGAACAGGTACATAAGGTACAATGGCAATTCATACCCACCCCAGCAACAGGTATTTCACTCTGACGTCCAAAGTATCCCACTTCCTGGCGAGGTCACGACAATCTTGCCTTTTCAACCCTCTGTTGCAGATCACCATTAAACCCTACACCCTAAAGCCACCAGTGGAACTGGCCTATTTACATATTCCTAACTCCCCGCAATCAATCACATAGCCTTCTACCGTTATATGACCAAGCCAGTTTCGATCATCGCCATGATAGTAAATCCAGCACTTCGGTTCCAACAGAACCCGAGCAACTTGAGCATTTGAAAAATGCAGGATAAGGGGATCACGACCACTTCCCTTAGCAACGCGAGCAAATCCAGGAACCTAATTTTCAAATTTCTTCACCCCTTCAACTTGTACATCACAGCCAAATGTAGAGTGTTCCCATTGTCCAAGTTTTGTCTTTCGAGCATCCATGTCGAGATATCCAGCCGTTCCGTGTGGATAGCACGGTAAAAGCCATCTTGGGCATATATGTTGTCAAACGCGAAAGGCAAAGAGAATTCCAACTGGACTTTGCTTCCCGTTAGGAGGACTTTGACACGCAGGGGAGGAAGTCCACTTGAAAAATTTCGTAGACATCCGAGAGTAATCTTCACCCACCTTGCCTGTGTTATATGGTTTAAAAAGACAAAGTCGGATCCCGTGGATGGCCAGGTTGAGTAGGCAATGACATGTAGCAATTGAACGTATATTATGCAGGTGCTCCAAGGCGCTTTAATAATAGAAACTAGATGAAAAGTCCCTACAGAATGAAATCGACAGACAAAAGCAAATATAGAAATAAGATCTGGTGAGGGCCGATCTGAAGACATATCAGATAGCTAGTAAATGCCAAGCTGCATCAACATATTGTGGTGAACGCCATTTGCAAATTAGTGCTCTGGGTGTAGTGGCATTCCGCATACCACTCTACACTGATTGATGCTCTTCATCACAGGACTAGGAATCTTTTGCCGGATGTTGTCGATCTGAGAAGGACTGAGTGTGTTGCCGAGGCTGTCTTGGAGCACATCGTCGGGTATAGAGAAAAGAGCTTCAAACTGCTGTGTCCGTCCAAAATCATCAGTTCCGAATGAGGCGACAAATGCCCGGATTTCGCAACTAGGGTTGATCTGCATATGGGTTGAACCTTGGGGAAAGATGGTAGCTTGAAGGGCATTGATAGTGTGATTGATGACCCTAGGTGTAGCGCCAGAGTTTATAGGTGGAGGTTCAAGCGCCAAGTACGAATGAATCGTGCCGTTTAGCGCAATGAAGAATTCGCTCCCTCCGACATGTGTATGAGGGGTATTAAACCCGCAAGGCCCCAAAATGCCGACTGCCATTCCCACACCTTGGCCAACCAAAGCAGGGAAGGTCTCGCTTGTGGCTTCAGCAAGATATCCCCCAGTGGAAAGTTCACTGCTAGGACCTTTGCCGAAATCGAAAAGAAAATCTTCATCCTTCAACAACGCATATCTGGCATTGCGACTTGGCGCTAGTATGAGTTGTTGCGTAAGTGAGAGGTTGATGGCAGTAGCAATTACACTGCAGGAAATAATAACAATTCGAATTAGCGGGCGAAACATTGTGGATTGAATGGCGAAAAGGATAGTATATGGTATGAAGTGATTCGAGTTTCTGCGGGCTTGGGAATTTGTGGACTTGATTGTATCACCAACACGAGTGTGTTCTGGTGTGTTATTTATAGTCTTCCAAWACTCGGTCTTTATAATTTTTTCTTGATATCAGAATGATAAAGTTTGTATTTAGCTGTCACTATGATCTAAGAAAGGGCTTATAATTGTATGTGTTTCTATAATGTGATATGGTGCCCATAGTCGAAGACAGCCTATTCGTGTCTAGGCCATTTGAAAACGCGGGTGAACTCCACTAGGCTTGTTTCTGAGAGCTGGGTAATCATCCGATTTTCCCACTGTGGTTGTTTGCTGTATACAGAGATAACAAAATATATGGCTTCGCAATGTATAATATCACGGACATCGATCATCTACGACCAAAAGAATAACAAACTTGGTTTTATTAGACATTTCGCCACCCAATTTCCATTCCCCCCTAACCCGGATTGCCTTTAACTCGTATTCCAAAGCTCTATTCCCCACGGGCGTCAGAGTAAAGTTGGTTGGGGTGGGGGGAGGGGGGAAATTGCTTGTGCAACCTTCTTAATATGCTCTACACATTCTTAGCAGTGCTTTCGTGCAGTTTGTAACAGATCTTCCTTTGGTTTGCTTGATATTTCCAGGCTTTGTGTCTTTGTCTCCTTTGTCCCATAAAGCTATATAAACGCGGCTTCATGACGACTAGGTAAGGGTTGTATCATGATCATCATCTATTACAATGAATTTGATCACAGTCTCTGCTTGTGTGCTTCTCTGTAGATCTGTATATATCTGCGAACGCAGACTATCACAGACTCCATCATATTCAGATGAGCATTCGGTATTATACGACATTTTAGATGATCAAGGACCTCCCTGGCCTTTAAGAGCTCCGAAAAATAGCCTAGATATGATGTGATCAGACAATGGACAACATGACATTGGAGCAGAATATATATATAATACATGAATTAATTTTAGATCAATCCAGGATCACATAACTCAATAGCAGACTAGAGTCAGTTCTTTGGGAATCTTTCTATAACTTAAATCGAAGTTCTAGAGCTAGGGATTCTGCTGAGAAGCCTGTTTCTCGCCTACTATAGAATGCTCCCGATGATGATCCTGTTCTTCTTGTAGCCAACCAGTAGTTGACTCACATTTAACGGATGTGAAAGGCGCCACAGAGTCAGAATGAACGAATTTATGTCGTATAGAGGCTAGGATAAACTATTCACTATCTAGGTTCCTGTTCGTCGACTGTTCTCGGCACCTGTCAGTAGTACTGTTTGAGTTTGTATGACCGGATTTCACCTGGTGACGTCATTCTGAAATGACTGTAAAAGTTACCATTATCCTCATTGGCAAATATTCATTAGCTGGGTCTTACTAGAAGCATACTGTTCTAGAAGATATCGATATCTTACTGTCACATTAGTCTGCCATTCTTGTTTGGTAATATATGGACCTATGCGGCAATGAGGATATTTTATACTGCTGCTAATTACATTTACCTGAACTGGGATAGCCTGGGCGAGAACTAAATTCTGACTGGACCCCCGGCCTTTAGAATCTCTATTGAAAAACTTGAAAGCAGCTTGCACAAAGAAATCAAGAGGATTCAATCCATATACCGTAGACATATCACTTGGTGATATTCCTGACGGTCACATGGACTTTGAAAGAAAGAATAGACTTTGACAGCCCGTAGCCGATTACACTTTTTCTGGTTATCTGTTGTTCGTCGATATTGATTAAATTCAAGCACGTATCGAGTTGACACTGATTGGGTCGATGCAAGCGGAGTGTGAGCTCGATAGTGACGAGGAACCGTAGATGGCCGAACCACGGACAAATTTAGTCTAGGGTAGCGGATTCGGATGATCGACGTGCGCCATGTGGCCTTCCCGGAAAATTGACTCGCAGGCAAAAAACTGTCCTTTTGTATTATTAAAGTTCGTATTCAGAGTTCCCGGCCCAACTGAATCTGTCAGCCCAAGGGAATTGGGTTGGCTGCTGTTTTAAGGCTTCATTTTTTCGGCAATATCCAAGTTCCGAGTACTGCATGAAAACCAGAGATAATGTGCCCAGGTGGATCTGATGCGTGGATTATGTAATTAGACTACGCAGAAAAGGCTCAGAAATAGCGGGTAATACAATATAGAGTCTTCGAATCTCCAATCGATCGGATACTACACAGGATCTGATAGGTTTCCAATAGGATCAGGCTGCCTGGGGATCGTTGTTATTTATTATGTGTATCTATAGTATATTGTTACATGATGTGTAGGGATATTTGAACCTGTAATCTCCGGTTATGAAATAAACAGATCTGAGGGCCCGATTACGACCCAAATGGCCGAAACTGCTCGGCACTACTATGGAGACTTCGAATAATGGGCACGGTCCACACCTCAAAAAATGTCAACAGCAGGAAGGGTGCGCACCGGAACTAGTACCACACCGACAATGGACGTGGCGACCGGCAAAAGGCCAAACTGACATTCACAAAAAGCTTATTTGAAACACATTCATGTATGTTTTTTCAAGTTAAGCTTGTTGTAGACTTGGCTTCTACCCGGGCAGGCCTTCTCTTATCCATCCAAGTTGGACGCAAGGAGGCTTCCATCGCGCAGAGACCACTGGTCTTGCCGTTGTCCGGCCTCTAAATCCGGTGGGATTATGGATTAGAACCTATCGGATTCGCGCGATCTTGAATTTCACATACAAATAATATAGTGGCAATGCCTGCCACCTAGACCGGTCTAGAACCGACGCCGCTATGTGTTCGAAGTAATTTTGGTGAGAACTAAAAAGCTTATACAATAATCAATGCTGGTCTATAGCTTGTTGAATCCATGCTAGAAGCAAACCATCAGTAATGCGTGAATGGCCTAGAATTGGGCTATAGAACCCATATCGATGACCAAACTCTATTGTAATAGAAATGCAATAAAGTACAAGCTTGTTTAAGGCTTGTGTGGCACTGTCTGGTGGACTAGTTTACGTCGCCATTCCTGGTTACTGGCAGGGGGTATGTATTTCTTAATAGCGGATCTCTCTGGAGCGTCTGATTATTAGTTGTTTCCGTTCGCGATTGGTTTTGTGGAGGACAGAAAACGCGTTATAACAATTACATGAAGCCATTCATCGTCATGGAATCAGGATTTGGATAGATAAAAACTGGCTAGTTTCCTAGGAAAAAGAACTTTCGCAACTTCTCTAACTCTTCTTTGTGTTCAAGCTCTGACTTTAGTCCGATATCTACCATCTAAGTTTGCGAACTACAATTTTAACAATGTTTTCAACGCAGTCACAAATCACCATCGAATCTCAAAAGTTCCCTGGGTCATACCTCCGAATTGACGGAAGCGCGGTTACTTCATTCAAAATTAATGGTGGAGGAACAGTTAATGCCCAGAACTTTGTTGGTGCATGGGAAAAATTTATGATTGTGAAAGACCCTACTTCCGACGTATTCGCAATTCGCTCTTCCCAATTCCAAAATGTTTATCTACGCCTGGATGGCCAAGGTGTCACTCCTGGACATATATACCTAAATGGTGCAGGCACGGTGAATTGCCAGTGAGGAACCCCTCCCTTCGTAGAGTTGATCAATTGCTTCTAGCCTGCTAGGTTTTATCTTTGAGTGGTATTATTAACCTGAAGAAATTTTAGGTATGGTAATGATAGGTGGGAGAAATTTCGCTTTGAACCACAGTCTGACGGGTCAAAGGCTATTGCTTCCGTTCAGTTTCCTGGCGTCTACCTTCGTTTGGACAATTCCACTGGCGGCGGTGGGATTTCTGGGTCTGGGACCGTTAATTGTCAAGGCCGTGTTGATGCCTACGAGAAATTCTTGATCCATAAGATCTAGGGGGAAGTGTGCGCCAAGATAGGGTCAGAAAAGTCCACCTTGAGCAAGTCGTCACTTATATAGGCTTTGGTATAGTTTTTTGACCTAGTTGATTAGGTTTTTCCTATACTGTTATGCAAATGCAAAGGCCTCGGTTAATTTTGCTATTTATATCCAACTTCTCTGGAAGCTGGGAAGTAGATAAGTAGAGGAAAGCGTACCCAGTCCAGGTAAACGGTGAATATATCCAGACCTCTCCATTCTTGGACACGTACTCTGTCATAGCCGGGGTAGAAAGAGCACTAGATTCTTAGGTGACCGTATTTTGTTTCGCAGGTGGAAAATCGGAAGTGTGGTGGATTATTTAAATATTTTCATGGCCAGTGGCCAGTGGCAATGGCGGTGTAGGCATATTTGCGAGCTCCGTGAATAACGTGTTAAGATTTACGATTGGACTAGGTGTGCTGCAATAAGCATCCGATAGTCAGAGCAGGGGCCGGTATAGTGTGCTTACTGTCTGTAGGAAACTTGTATAAAGTTTTGCCTTTGACTCTAGGTCAATGAAACGTATATTAGATATGTTTGTTGGATGAAGTATACACAGATAGTGCACAGCGGTAAAGTCGTTGCTATGGTGGGCTGAGCCACAAATAGGACAATGGACTGTATGAGAGGTTTGAAGATGTACAGTACCTTATGTTTAGCGTGAGCAAGTGGCTGGCATATGTGGTATTGAGCATACGGTTGCTGATATTTGCGAAGGCTGAAGGTATTTCCTTGTCGACCAATTGAATATCTTGACTATATCTGGAGTATTTGCAATTTAGTAAATCTGGTACTATATATAATTAATTTGCCAGACCTTTTCAATGTGGTACCAATATCAAAGGTCGAAATATATGAAAGCGGTGCAATATTCCAATCAGTGATTTGCGGAGGAAACCATTTTTGAAACATACATCATTATTTTGCAGATAAGTCGAGAATGTAGAGTAGAACCGGATCGTGGAGCGATGACTATATGCGTTGACCTTGAAATCTTCAGTCACACAGCCGGATTGACAGAAGAGAGATAAACAAACCATATAGTCCCGTTGGTCGCTACCCAAGCTATTACGGAGAATAGAAAATAAAGTAGAATATACAACGAAGAGTTTCTATTGTCGGATTTAGTCTACCACTTGAGAATTTACTGTAAGGAAGTAAGAATGTATATATCGTAATGTAGGTTGCTATAAACAATATGTTTGAGATGCCGGCCGAACCAAAATAATAAGGTTGATTTTGTATCAGATATCTTCCGCTTAGGATTAGAGGTAGAACTTACGGTAGACTGCTAGATATCTGTGATTTCACCGCAGTTTCCGATTTATTAGCCTCTGATGTTCATTGTAGAATATGGCTCGTCCTTATTTCCGGTTTTGTTTCAATGGTAATATGAGGGGAGCTGTGGACTTGTACTTTTCCTTCATTGAGCAAAATTATCGTATCCGCGAGGTGGTAATACTGAGCTAAGCTATATCAGAATGGATAAATCACGGACAATGAAAGAAGAAAGATGGTGCTTTTATTTTGCGCAAAATCCCCCTAGGGCTAAGCAAAGTATAAACAATTCTACTCTCGACTGCTGGATTAATGGCACTAAATAGATAATCTAATACCATGTACGGCTGCGAGATAAACTGTATAGGCAAGAGCCTCCAATAACCTTCTTAGTGCTTTGATCACTTAGTGGTTTGAACAAACCAGAACTTGCAATGCGAGACCTTTGCCCCCCAGGAACATTATTGCTATCGCTTCTGACCTACGTTATATCTCCGTCGACCTGTGATTCTAAATCGTTATTAAGACGACAGGCTTGAATGATAGGCTAGTACCAGTCCGCATCAAATTTGCTTGATTGTCCGCAAATGATATCTCATATAGAGGTATTAGAAAGCTAGACGGAAGGGCCGCAATATACCATTCATAGAAAATAGTAATCCTGCCCTCAGTGGGATTTATTTTCCGAGAATTGTTAATGACAGAGCTGATTTCCCGCTGCCGATGGGCCCTGAGTATATACCAATTGAAGCCTCGGTCATCTAAAGGTGAATATCCTGTAGAACTTGATATAAGCTAGAGAGCTGGATAGGGTTATATTCTAATGTAAATGCTAGTTGCGGACTAGGTTGTGGTCCGTCTTTTGGCCTAGAGCTAAACACACGCTTATATTTTAATGATCCCTAGGGTAAGTAGCTTTGTATTCTTTCGAAGTTCGCTAAAGATGCAACTACACGAGGTACTCTCGTTATAACTATATTAGCTGGGTAAGTGATAAGACCTAGAAGAGCTATTGAGGTGAAGACAATATCCGCATTTAGGGCATCATATTCACTGCGAGAAATTGCGAACAGCACTAAAGTCAGAACCGGGGATAATATCCCTAGCGTATTAGCTAGAGAGATGGAAGAATGGTTAGCCTTAATATATAGGCTGTAATTTCGTGGCTATAAACACCTGGGAATAACAGAGTCGAAAGGAATTGTTGGTCTTACCGCTGGCGTTGTACGCTAATATAATCTATCGTAAGCTTATACACTTCGCAATCTCCCAGACTCTCAAACTGGAAATAAGGAAACTAGTGGGCTGATTGGGACCTAGAATCTTTATACTTTTGATATATTATTGAAAGGCGATCCCGAGTTGTAACACTCTAATCCTGTTGTTTAAACTGAATATGTGTTGCGATATATACGCTTATTTGTGAACACCCTATAGTTAGTTAGCATTTGTCTGAATGACTGGTCTGTGGTGTGTGACTATATTATACCAAATATAATTAGGATGGGTAGTAGTGCAAACATTCCAAGCTGTCTTCTAAGGAGCGTAATTCTGACTAATACTTCTACGACTTGCGCCTAAGTCTTATAGAGCATTTCTGCAGAAGTGTTAAGACTGTTGATATCTGCATTTATAAGGGTTAATGCATTTCTGTTATGTATAGAAGAGCTTGCGACTCTAAGTGATCTAGTATAAAGGCTAATAAGAGCCCTACGCGCTATAAGCTGCAGTCGGATGAGCTCGTGTCGATATACCGATGTGGAAATTTATAATCTCGTTAGATACCCTGATTCGAAGTGGCTCCTTGGAAAACATACTGCTAGTCCGCAATATATGATAATGATTAGGTTAGTACGATAAGCTAATATCCGGAAACAGTGCTCTCGTGTTGAGGACTGTCAATCCGCACAAAAGTTATAACAATCTTGATCAGACTCGGCTGTGAGTACCTTTAAGCTAGGCCGTATGATCACGCGCTAGATAAATTACGTAGTCCTATAGAGTACAGAGAGACCCATGCTAAGATAACGCAATATCGAGTGTTAATTTGTAGTGGGAGCCTAAGTTGGAATGTGTATTTTGTAGGTGTCAGGAATTGAGATGATACCGTCATTTACCTGAAAAACATGTGACATTTCTACTATGCAATTTGCTTACTAACTGTGTGCGACTGGATTGTATTTTTCGGACTATTGTTGTTTTTAGTTAGTTAGAGAATTTGATCATCGTGTTATTACCAGTACGTTCACCATACACCTGATTTCTGTCTCAATGTTCTAAGGTTCCAGAGTAGGATGACTAAGCGGCTATGTGAAGAGGATCCAATAACTACCTAGGTAGTCAACAGGGATAGTGTTGGAGTGGTCACGTGATTAGCATGTGATCAGTCACGTGACCCCACCGGGTCCCAGGACTTCCAGATAGTTTAGCTCTAGTCTTCTCTCTTCTGTGACGAGCCAGATCTACAGGCAGAGCCAGGATAGCAGAGCAAGAGAGTGCATTTCAACGAGAATACTAAAGACAGAGAAGAAAGAGAGAGAAAGGAAGCAAGATCTGGCGAGCTCTCTGAGAAAGCTAATCAAACCAGAGATCTATGCAAACCATGCAAACCCTGTCCTTGCTCGCTAAAGAGCAAACAATAAAGCAAACTAATTAAAGACATGTGATCTGGCATGTGATATCATCAGATCGTAACATCTTCCTTCTTTTCCCCAGAGTCCAATACACAGTTCCCCGTGTATTCATTTCCATTCCTGCATAGCCTTCTAGTTCACTGACAAAATCAGTCTCATTTTGCTATTTAATCTTCAACCTATAAGGTTATTGTATTAGTTCACCTTAGTTCCTAACGTCCAACACATAAATACGAGCTTGTTTCTATGTATTAAGAGGTTAGACGATGCATTACTTTCTATAGTATGAAATTCCAAAAAGTCCATAGTAATTCCCCCAGTACTACCTTGCAAGAATATTATCCCACACAGGCTGTATAGATCTCTGCATCTGTAAATGTTGGATGCCTGAGGCCACCACAGGTGACAAGACCTGATAACTAGCTATCGCTCTCTGTCTTCCTTTCTCTCTTCTGAGCGTTCGGGAGAGTTTTCAGATATATTCCACAACAGCATCTACCTCAATTTCAACAAGCATCTCCTTATTCATAAAGCCGCCATTAACAACAATCATTGTCGCAGCCGCTCCTATCATTCCACTTCCACAACGATTATGCCTGCCCAATATCTCACTAAACCCTCGCCCCACAGCCTCACAATCCTCATGGCGACTGACAAACATCTTAACGCGGACTATATCTTCCGCACCTTTACCACCAAGACCTTGGATAGCTCGAATACTCTCCTCTAAAGCAACACGTGTCTGCTGTCTCGCATCTTCTACGTGAAGAACTTGCGGCGCATTAGTGGGAGAATAGGGATCAACCGAAGTAGTCCCGGAAACGAAGATCTGATTTCTATGGCGAACGGCCCGGTAGTAACCAATCTTTTCTTCATATGGTGATGAGGTGGCGAGGCAGGTTTTCGCTAGTCCGGAACACATAGTAGCGAAGCTAGAAGAACGTTCAACTATAATGTCAGTAAATCAGGCAAGCGCGACAACCCGGATGACATTACCAGACTAGAAGGACCTCTGGAGGAAGGATAGAAGATTGTTTTCTTCAAATGGTAAGTACTTCTTTCTTTCGCGGGGCGAAAGATCAATAAATACGACCTTAGGATTTATCCACGGGTTATAAACCGAATGAGTCACGATTATATAACCGAATGAGTCACGATAATATGGCGTTTCTAAACAAGTATCAACAGCATAATGTTAACGATGATCGAGTAATTGAGAGAAAACACATCTATTACTATAGGGGCTCAAGCTATCTATGTATAAATTTATGCTCAGATAACCCTCCGAATTACCTCTACACAAGTCGCATCCCTACTTTAGGGAGTGGAATACCATACGCGGGGCTCATTATAGGGTCTTATATGGCTCGGACTAAAAGAAGGGTAATAAATGTCACTTCGATAAGAGGTGTGCAAGCTGTTCCCTACGCTGGCAGCCTGCTTGTGCTTAGCTTAAGAAATCGAGGGAAATAGAAATATACACTGGGAAAGGAGCTCAAAACACTCCGGTGACCTAAACCACTGGTTGTGGAGCCTGGACAACGATGAATCGTAGGATTCAAGAGTTCATCCCTGGGGCGTTCCCAAGACCTCGTTTGAGAATGGAATCACCCTTGGGGTGAGGTCCGGGGCCCTATGGAATGTTTTGTCAAAGGGCCACATTGGACGGAGGATGCGATGATGCCCAAGACGCTGTAGATCTTGATCGACACCGCCAGGAGTCAAAGCAATCATCCAGCCCGCTGCCATATTAAACAGCTCTGGCTCAAGATAGCCAATCTTGACTATTACGATGTCTGTAACTCGGGGGCTGAGGTCAAGACCAACGAAATCACTCTCATGGTGATATGGCTTTCGGAATTTAGTTAAGATGGTAAACACACTTCCAACCTGTAAAACAGCTTCAATTTCGGCATCGGGATCTCCATACCTAATGGAATGAATTCGTCCCGTCATAGTAACGGGCCCAGCGTGGAGATTGTCCACCTGTGCCCCGGCGGTGACCGTCACTGTAGTGCCCACACCAGCCTTGGTTATAACGTCAATTGCCTGAGCACCTGGAATACTGGCATAAATCACAGATGGAGTGGTCTCTTTTGCGAACTCCGCTCGCTTGAGCAATTCATTTAATCCGAAGGTCACGTTGCCTGATCCGCCAGCGGTAGGATTATCGCCCGAATCAGAGATGAAGAAGGGCCTATCCGAGGATGCCAGCGCGTTATCAATGCATTCAGAGAAAGAGCCGGTGGGAGCAACGAAATGGAAGTCCTTATGGACACGCCAGAACAAAGACGCAAGTCGCTTCGCTCCTATAACGACAGCATCCTTGTCCCATCCAGTGACCATTACTACGGCATGATTTCTTGGCTCGTCGGCCCATGCATAGCCAACCCATATGGCTGCATCAAGGACATTGTCCATTGCTTCAATTTCGGGAACGAGCGAATACAGGCTTTTCGCTGGTTCGTTGCGAGTCGAAGTCTGCTCTCCCGGCAGCAAGATAGGAATTGGGACCCATGCTTTCAGCGGTCTTCTACGCCCATTGTCGGTTCGCGATGTCAAAACGTCGATCAGGTTGCGACAGGCCCGCTCTTTGGTTTCCAAGGCGTCCTCGTGAGGCGCCATACGATAACAAGTGATCAGATCAGTCTGGTGCGCCAGCTCTCTTGACACATTCCCATGCAAATCCATGGATGCCGAGACCAAAACATCTGGGCCGATAACACTTCGAATCCGCCGAAGAAGCTCTGCTTCCACATCTTCCATACCATCAACACACATTGCGCCATGAATATCGTACCATAATCCATCGATGGGGTTTGAAGCGACGATTGCAGCCAATCGCTCCAGGATTTCTCTGGAAAGTTGTTCGAAATCAGCTCGTACCACGATTCCCCCTGGAAGGGCATGACCTATAAGTGCCCCCTTCCAATCTGCGACATCTGCTAGAGGGGTGCCGTTATGCAGAAAAGCGTACTTCTCGATAACCTCCGGGCCACGGCGCGGGTGAAACGCCCGACCGAATGTTCGAGCGGGGGAAAAGGTCGAGGTCTCACAAGCAAGTCCAGCGATTGCGATAACTGGTTGAGACATTATTGATGAAAAAGGATGTGTAAGAAGTGAAAGAGGTGTAAGAGATGCAAGAGGTGAGGAATGTGAGAAGTGTAAGGAAAGGCTAACATTGAAGTAATGTTATAGGCGTTCTAAGGATTGTTTGCTTCCGGTGTAAGACAATTAATTGCTGTCGCATCGCTTCCCTCCGGTGACACATCGCTTGTGCAATATTACCTAGGTAGTATATGTTGGAGATTGTAAAAATATACCTAGGTACATATACTAATAAATACTTACCATATACATATTAGGTACATGTGTATTTAGGATCGTTTTTAAGATCTTCAATCAGGTGACCGGGAGTCGCACAACCTTGGAAAAGCTCTCCCCATATTCCCGTGCTCTAGACTAACTGCAAACCACCTGAGCAGCCAACCTTGTACAAGCCATGAGTCAAACTGCTATTACGCAAATACCAATCCTAGAGGTTGCATGTTTCAATCAAGAATCGGCTGTGGTTGCTGCGGGGGCAGGAGCGGACCGCATCGAGTGAGTATTGTATCCAAGTTGGATGCATTTGTAACCAATGCATGGAATTTTTCAGTTGCAAAATATCCATTCGTTTTATTACTAATAGTTCTCAAGATTATGCAAAGACTACCATCTCGGTGGGCTATCGGCCAACTTAGAGATTCTTCAAGAATTGAAATCACAGCTCACAATACCGATTTATGCAATGGTCCGGCCACACGCGGAAGGCTTCTGTTACGGAGAATCCGACTTTGAATTGATGAAACGAACGCTCAATTCTCTCAAGTCCTGTGGGGCTGACGGTTTCGTCTTCGGGATTTTGAATCGATCCCCTCAAATGTCCTGTGATCCGAATTCGTCATGGGTTGATGTATCCCGGAATAAACAGCTCGTTCAACTAGCTGGCGGGCGACCCTGCACATTCCATCGTGCTTTTGATCTCATTCCCGAATCTCACTGGGAGAACGCGTTGGCCGATATCATGGAGTGCGGGTTTGCATCGATTTTAACCAATGGTGGTCCTTCTGGAACAAAAGCAACTGAATGCATGGACAAGCTGCAAACCTTAGTACGTCACAAAACGCAACTCCAACGGGAACGGAAAATTCGAGGCCACAGAGTTCCGGAAATTATTGTTGGAGGTGGTGTGAGGGCATCAAACATAGGCTTGCTCCAGAGCATCACCGGTGCCTCAGCCTTTCATTCTGCTGCTCTCCCGACCTCGGAAGTGGTGACCTCCGCAAACGAAGTGTTTAACATGAAAAGTGGGATAGCGCAGGCATGGGAGGGAGAGAAAAAGGTGCAATAACACTTCCACGTACTTTGGTCTTCATAGCCTGGGAGACAAACACGAAGTGAAAATGTCAGAAATATATACCATCTCCACGTCTTTCTGCATTTCTCGGTTAGATCTATGAAACGTATGATAACGAGAGAAAGAGTGTAGAAGCAGTGGCTAAAATTCAAACATGGTAGGGCAAGCTTAAAGCACATTGATTATATATATTGAGCCTACATTTCCCTAATGCCCGCATTTGGCTGCTTCCAATCACCGATATCATGGCTATCTTGTTTGCTTCTGCATTGTTCAAGTTGATCAACACAATTCTGGTCATTATGATCATCAAACCTTAAGCCCGGTGTCAATCATGCATAGAAGTAGATCAATAGTTAAAAGTATGTCTTTAACGGCAATCAAATAAACACAGTTCTGGGGTTCATGGATGCCGCCATTTTTGTGTTGTTTCAACATATCTTATGGTATAACGGCCAAGGGTAATATGTAGAGCTAACGACGCCCAACCAAGCCAGCTGAAATGTTGAATAAGAAAGTTAACACATCCCAGGAAAGATGGTAGGTATCCATTACAAGAATGCCAACAGCAAGTAGCAGCGAGATATAGATCGGAGAGGGAACCTGAATCGACTAACTGCGGGGTTAGAGTTCAACGATGTACATCCCTTTCTGACAAAATGGGACTGGTCGTGTGTCTTTCCTTGTGGAATCCCAAAAAATGGACCGCTTTGATAAACTTGTGGATAGATGCTTGACGAAAGCTTTTTTACCCCCGTTTCCTATGCCAAGGTGTTGGGGAAATGGAGACAATCCAGACGCCGAAAGCTTAATCTAAGACAACCTCCGAGACATTACGATGGGCGAAAGAAAGTGCCCTTTCATTCAACGTATAGTTGACTCGATACTACTACTTTAGCTATGTAAATGATGGAGTACTGGATATCCTTCCAATCTTGGCCTAATGTAGTGTATCCCCAGAAACTGTGTCTGTGCTTCCTTGGTTTGGTAAACGCATGGCGAAGACAGGTAAAACGTCGAAGAAGAAAAGTGACCCCACCGCGGGAAAAACGTGTTACCCCAGACCGCGCTACTCCACACGCTCACTGGGGTAGGTTCGGAGCTATCATCCATTCTTTTATGTATTTACTGGGGTATACGTGGTTCACTCCCAAATCCACTAATTGCGGGGTTAGAGTTCAAGTGGCATGGGTTGAGATGCCCGTCGGCAAAGTTAAGGGTTAGAGTTCACATACCATGGCTTGGATTGCCCGTCGGCAAAGCTGATATACGTCGAGGTCTACCTAATACGTATAGGGCTTTGCTTCGTAGATCGATTTTGTCACTTTATCTATAATACATTAGGCCCGCACCCTCTACTTTACCTTTCGTGACCAGCCTACTATCTTTCAGCTGTGTCTAAGCAACAAACTCGGTCTCAGTCCACTTTGATATCATACCACATTTGACGCGCTTAGGCAGTTTGGTATTGCGAAAGCATTCTGTCACGTCACCAATATGACTCTAGGCGGCAAGTTGAAGTTCTGGCTCAAAAAGATCCAAGTGCCTACGGAGCCTGGATTGTCAACAGCGCAGCTGATGTTGACAAACGATGATCTTCGACCAGGTGAGACTTTGCATAAGCCTTCCTGTATCAATGATAGATCGTCTTCCTTCTAGTGTCTGTGGTTTATTTATTATATGTACTGACGCGTTTATCCTATTCGCTGTTAGTTGAGCCAGAGCGCCGCCAATGGGGATGGCTCAATTTTGTTGCCTTCTGGATTGCGGATTCCTTGAATGTGGTAAGTTTATGATATTAAAACCCAAATCCTAAGATGGCTCCTCCCGCCCTGGCGTGTTGAGCATGGATGAGTGTGTCTGACCCTGATTTGAAGAACACATGGATGATTTCATCCTCAATGATAGTTGATGGACTTTCTTGGTGGCAGTCTTGGCTATGTGTTTGGATTGGTTATACTGTGGCAGCCATTTTTGTTTACATACTGGGTCGCATTGCTACTATCTACCGCATTCCTTTCGCGGTGGCCAATCGAGCTTCATTCGGGATTTGGGGTTCGTTTTGGCCCATCATCAACCGAGCAGCGATGGCTGTGATTTGGTATGGTGTACAGGTACGCAAACTCACCCCACGCATGCGTTCAATTCTGACTTTCCCAAAACGAAAGAGCTATCTAGGAGGTAATATTTATTATCTAAGCCTGAAGGTGAACCCGCTAATCCTAAAAACTTTCAGGTGAATGCGTGACTTTAATGATAGCTGCTATCTGGCCAAGCTACAACAACCTGCCAAATACAATTCCCAGTTCATCCGGGGTAACCACTAAGCAGTTTGTTAGCTTCTTGCTTTTCTGGCTACTGTCCTTGCCAGCTCTTTGGTTCCCCATTTACAAGGTCCGGCACGTTTTTACGGTAAAGGCATACTTTTCGCCGGCTTGTGCCATTGCATTTTTTGGCTGGGCAATTGCTCGCGCTCACGGACTTGGGCCGATAATTGACCAGCCCAACAAGGCGCATGGCAGTGATCTAGCCTGGGCATTTGTGAAAAGCATTATGAACTGCATCGCAAACTTTGCAGCGTTGGTTATCAACAACCCCGATTTCACCAGATATGCTCGCGAACCCAAGGATGCACTATGGCCCCAGCTAATCACAATTCCCGTTGGATTTGCCGTCACATCATTCATCGGAATTATTGTTTCCTCGTCATCCAGTGTTATATTCGGCGAAGCGGTCTGGAACCCCCTTACCCTTCTTGGTATGTTTTTGAAGGATGCAAGCTCCGCCGAGAGATTTGGAATCTTTGTTATTGGAGCTGGCTTCGCTCTCGCACAGCTAGGGACGAATATTGCAGCCAACTCCGTGTCAGCTGGTACCAACCTCACAGCTCTTCTCCCTCGGTTTTGCACGATTCGACGGGGAGGATATCTGTGTGCCGCAATCGGTCTTGCTATGTGTCCTGTGAGTACATTCCTAAGCGCTAGATGGACAAATCCTAAGAGATTACAGTGGACCTTGGTTGAATCTTCGAGCAAATTCACCTTGTACCTCTCTGCTTATTCGGTATTTCTTTCCGCTATCGCAGGAGTCATGGTTAGTGACTACTACCTAGTCCGCAAGGGCTTCCTTGACATCCAAGCGCTGTATAGCGCTGAGCGGGATGGGCTTTATTACGGAACGTTTGGGGTTTCCTGGCACGGTTATGCTGCTTACATATCCGGCATCTTGGTCAACATTGTTGGGTTTGCTGGTGCTATTGGTGTCAATGTTCCTGTGGGAGCCAAGTACATCTACAATATCAACTACTTTTCGGGGTTCATTGTCTCCGGGGGAGTATATTGGGCCCTAGCCCGGATGGTTCCTATTCCCGGAACAAGTGACACATGGAACGAGATACCCTACGAACCACATCATATGTCTGATTCAGACGAGAAAAAGGTCGGAGATGTTTAAAGGGGACCCATGTACAAAGTTGACATGGCCAAGATTGCTGGTTCAGCCATGAATCGACCTCATGTCCGTACTATGCAACACAGTAACAAGAATGAATGGTGTCTTATTTCAAGTTTACTCCGTATACAATCAACATTGCAGAACTGAATTGAATATCCGACAGGTTTGTCTCAATCTTCCTGATAATACGCATAGACATCTAACAGAATTCCTTTTCCATCAAACCTAGTGCCACGCAAGCCTATAGCGCTGTAGGTTCCAATTTCATTCTTTGTGTAGGATGTAGTGGAAATTCGGCGGCTCACCTCGAAGCGTTCGCCGCGGAAAGCATGCGAACCCCCACTCTGAACAGACCCCCACAACCCGTACATATGGTCATTCTTTTATATATTTCTATCGAGTAACCGCTACGCCCCTGTGTAGGTGACCCGGAAACTTGGAATTCCACCTGGTAGGCTCTCATGCTCGGCTTTAGCAGAGTCGGTTGTTCATATCTCCATGTCTGACCTCAAAAGAAGACCCGCATATTCGTCAAGTAATCCAGTTGGCAATCTTTACATTAAGTCCTTGAACTTCAGAAGCAGGTGATAGCCCCGATGATACCCCTTTTACCAAGACTGTCTGTTCGGCTCCTCACAGTTCAAGTCTCCTTCTGTCATGTCTTTGACCAGTGGACCATGAAAGTTCTGTCAAAAACACTATCTGTGTTGAGTCAAAGCTCCTGGATATATGGATTGCGCTTGTAGAGTGTGAATATAGTCTAAGCCGTCAGAGGTTGTGACGATTCGGTATCTTGGCTACAGTCAGATACATGGGCACGGAACGATTCCCGGATCCCTTGACGCATAGGGTAATAACTCGTTCAGTGCAACAAAATAATATGATGTTGCGGTGTCTTGTTGACGAAAAATATTATTCTCTTACACTGGAGTCACTATGCCTTTCTGCACAGCGGATAAGCGACAAAATACCCATTGACTAAAGATAATACAAAATATCAGGAAGGTCAATATTTGCTTGAATTATTATCGGTAGCTTGACTTTGCGAGGCTAGCGAACACTATTCTTCTTCTTAAGGCCTGTTGGTACCTTGGATCCTTCGACTCGATTTTTATAGCTAGTTAACAGCCGTGCCTTTTTCTCCGTTTTCCTTTACAATGAGCAAAATGCAGAGAGTTTGTATGATATTTTACCATTGTAGTCGTTTATCCGGCTGCTCTGCTTTGTCCTGTTTATACCCTGGAGGCAATTTGGATGGGGTTATTGCCTCGAGCAGCTTGTTTCCGAATACCCCAAAAGCCGAAGCAATCCCGCCAAATTGGAAGATCTCGCTTTCCATTTCGCTGAGTTTGAACCCGAACGTCTTTCCAGCGACATCAATTATTCGTGAATTTAAATCGATAGAGATTGACACTCCATCATCCGCAAATTGAAAGAAGGACTCATCTTCCATCGTGATGCCTAGGAGCCCGAGGCTTGGCATGTTTCGTTGGAAGATGAACGCAAACGATTTAGCTATGACACACTGGACACCGCACCCTGAAAGAAACTCTGGTCAAAAATGTCCGATTCTTCGAATGGTTTCTTATAAAAAAAAAGTCCTTGTTGGACTTGACTTGCCTAGTAATGCCATCACTGCTTGTTCGCGTGAAGACCCGCAGCCAAAGCCCTTACCACCAACAACAATATTGAACCCCTGCTGTGCTCGTTCGCGGAATTTTGGATGCGTATGTACCAGACAGCGCATGCCTGCGTCCATATTATTTTTCATGCCAATTAGAAACTCGGCGGGAGCGAGCTTGAAGACTACCATTAGCTCTGGCACCTCACGAACATAGGGGAAATAAACACGCACTGCATCCGTGTTGACGAAATCTCCTAATATCTGTACTCTGCCTTGAACGGCTTTTGTCTGTTTCCTTCCGTCTTTATCTAGCCGCGATTGCTCTATTTGTTTCTGCGTCTGGGAACTGGCCCTGTGATAGTCACAACCACATGGCTCAACATATATCACGTCGCTCTTTGGGCTAGGTGCATCCGAGTGCATGCTTGGAGTTGTGAGCTTCTGCCATCTGCTTAAATCTATTGCAGCAAGTAGATCACTAGGATCAACTAGCTTCATTTCAAATGATGATGCTGCGACCGTGGCTGCAGAGGCGAGGTGACCAATTGATCCTGAATCAGGTGGTTTCAATCAACTATTCAATCAGATTGAAGATGATTCATTACCTTTGCCCATCCGGTTTTCGAAATTCCGATTCTGAGAGGAAATCCAGACCTCTCCTGGGGCGGCCTGATCGGCTGACATCCCGACACAATAACTGCACCCGGGGATGCCGATCTCAAATCCTGCGTCTTCGTATATATCGCATAACCCCAGTTCGCTTAAGCGATACAATATTGGCATGGAACCGGGAACGACCTTCCTCTTCCCCTTTGCGGTAGGCTTTGATCCTCTTTTCATTGCTTGCTCCATTACTAGAGCACCGAGGATCAGATCCTCCTCGGTGGTAGTGCATGCCCCGATAAAACATCCATTGAACTCCATTCCCTCTTCTTCCGTAACCGAAACCACATCATCCGGGTTGGGATACCGTGCGATAAAAGACCCCACGTGCGTGAGGTCGATCTCATGAACTGCGGCATACTCCGCATCGGCATCGGGCCTGAAGTTCGTTGTGTGGGATTTGTGACGAGCAAGTTTTCGTCTATTAATAAACTCGTGGGTGGTGTCGTCAGGCATAAATATGCCAGTGATGCCACCAAGTTCCTGTTATCCATGTTAGTAAATTTGGCCCAACTATTCTATGGTATTGACATAACCGTGGTCATGTTGGAAACTGCGAAGCGGGTATCAGGGGATAAATGCCTGAGTGCCGGGCCTGTAAACTCCACAATCCTGTCGGATGCTATCGTATTTCTTTTGAGCACTTGCAAGATGTACAAAATGACATCTTTACCCCCAATCCCTGGCTTCGGTGCTCCAACCAGGCGTATGTTGATGGTTTCTGGGACTTGGAACCATGTTTCTCCAGTTACCAACGGTAATGCGACATCTGCAGCACCCAGACCAATTGCGAGACAGCCTACTCCTCCTGACGAACACGTGTGTGAGTCCGAGCCGACGACCAGCATTCCGGGTTGCGCGCGCTCTCGGTAGAACTCCGTGTGGAGGATAGTGTACTTCATAGCTGTGATTCAGCGAGTGCAAGAAATACGACGGAAGGGAAACTGACATTCATGCCTTGGTATTCTGTCATTTTAAAAGTTTTCTTCGCTCTCTCGCTTCCGCTGATCAGCGCCTGCACTTGAGGTAGGTCGTTAACCCGAGGATCAACAATATGGTCCCCACAAAGCCAGAAGCGGTCGTTTCGAAATATTCCAGGCTTTCCTAGATCATTGTATGTTGTTTCCATTCCCTTGAGACTCAACATCAGCCCACAGCTCAGACGCCTCCAGAAGCAAACCTACTGCCCAAGATACCTCAGAGGCAAGTATCCAGTCAACATGGACACGAATTATGTCGCCTGGAGCCACAAATCCTTTGTGGTTTAGATCATGCATCGCAAATATCTTTTCACTTATAGTCATTCCTCGGCGACCCTCTGGCCTTTGTATTAGACGGCAAGGGATTGATTTTTCTCGATCGGCTGAATTGAGTGATTCCAGCCACGCATCCACAAGGAACAAGATTTCCGATTGTTGTTGCACTGTTAGAGAATCATGTTTAGATATTCCTAGGCCCCCTAGCATGGCTGGCTGATGGCAAATACCAAGGACATCTGTCAGGACATCGGCCTCCCGTTGCTTGGTATGGTCGGTTCGAAGAATTGCTGAGATATACTCTAAGATTTGAAGGGTATCCTGCGTGGCATGGGATGTCTCTAAACTCCCGAATAGAAGCAAACCTACCCAGAACAGCGGGTGCAAAAGGGCTTAAGCATACATACCATTTGGGACGTCCATGTGTATCCCTCGAGTCTGTGCTAGAATTTGAACCAATCGATTGAGAGTTGACGGGTTGCCTTCAGTCATCGTTCCTGGTCGATACTTTCTAAGACCTGTTCTAGCAGATTTGAAGGCCAACGGGTCTTAAATATTAATTCACGAAGGTTATACAAGTGTTGCACAGTGAACTGCTGTAATGCAGAAGATACTCGGTCTGCACTACCGCTCGACAACGGGTACCGCAACACCGAAGGAACTTGACCTGCAGACATAAGTACATGCATAAATTTTCCAATGCTATATTTGTGACGTGGTTCATGTTTTGTCGCATGGCACTGGGTGCAGGAGGACAGCACAGCTCATCTCTTGCGATTTGGCCAATGTGGGCCCTAGATCCTTGGGAGATCTCGAGACTAGTCGAGGCTAATCTCATATTAAATATTGATGCAGAACTATCTGGGAAACGAGCAATGGCTCAACCGAGGGGGGACATATTCATGAATTGTGTAGGGGTTCCAATGTGAGGTATTTAAATCTGGATTTGGCCTGTCATTAAAAAGGTCCGAAGTATCCTGAATACTCTAAATACGTACAAAGTACAAATATATACGTAAATATTGAATATCTACGTACAACATATTTTTTACATCGTACCCTTGACAATGGTACGTCACGTACGAGTACAGAGTCGATATACCTCGGTACATCTATAATTCTCAAGTACATGAATGATAGCTAATAGCAGATCCAGCCGGAACGCCAAGTGTTCAAATTCCACGGTTGAAGGACAAAGTTGCCGTGTCCACAGCTAATCAGCGATCCCTTTGTGGCAAGAGCAAAAGTCAAAATGGCTCCACCAGTGATTAATACTAACTTTGATATCTCTACGGAGTACCTAGGTACATACCTACATGTACCTGGGTAGGTACCTACATATGGTTTGCTTTATCGGTTATGTCAGACTGGGATATGGCCCTCCCTAGGCCCTAAACAGGAACCTTGGTTTTTGCATTGGTCTAGTGGAATATCGCCGTATATTTTTCCAAGAGTTGATTTTTCATTTGTCTCCCTTTGGCCCTTATACTCCCGTCCCCTAAAGAAAGCAAATTGGCGGATATCTTTCGATTGACTCGTAGGCAGACGTTTTATGATGAAGGGCGCTGCCTTGCCCCCGAGTCTAGACCAGTGCAAGACCCCTAATCATACTAGTATGCTTGTAGAGGTAATACGAACGGGTGAAAGTCAGATTTCGTGATGGCATAGATTTGTGTTATTTGGGCAGGGGCAAAAGTGCCTGTGAACACCTATCTCATCGAAACTGACAACGGCACTGTTCATTTCGTTTATTAATCATTGTGACACTACAGTAAGGTACGGCGTGCTTGATCAATAGCATTCAAGTAACTCGACCAGATTCCCCATATACCTTTCGTGTTGATGAAAGGTAAACCAATCAATTCTAGTCGGTATTTTTTCTGCCCCAATCTCGAGAAAGATTTGGAAAGCACGAGTAGATAAACAAACGAGGCTTTGCCGGTAATAAATAATCGACGAATTGAAATTTTATCTCAATGGCAGCATAAGACCCAAACCAAGGTACTGCTGATACCTATATCTTCTAGTCCTATTGTTTCGCCTACAGACACTGCGAATAGTAGTCACTCTGCTTCTGGCAGGTGTATGGGCTGGCGCAGGTGGTTGCCCCAGTCCAGTTCTTTCCGCCGCACTGCGCGTAGTGAGCCGCGCCGGTGGTGCTTGGCCCAGTCGTGGTGGTTTCGGTAGCAGTAGCGACAGTTGTTGTAGAAGTTGGGGCTGCTGTGGCTGTCCCACCCGGACCAGTCGAGCCGGGGAAATAATTCTTCACAAGACTCATGTAGTAGGTATAGCCTACACCGGAAGGAGGCTCGAAACTGTACATGTAGTTTCCCCACCATGGTCCAGCGGACCACCAGGAGGCACCAACCCAGACATCGCTATTCGCTTGCAAGTAATCGAGCATACCTGTCACTGCACTTTGACAAACAGAATTGGCACCCCCGGCAAATTCACCTAAGAAGGCCCTCTTGCCATTGTCCTTGAGCCACTGTGTGGCAGCCACAACTCGTTCTCGTCCGATACTTGAACTAACACAGGTCTCCGATGTCCCAGAACCGTCAGAGTCAAGGTATTGGTGCATCTCATAGATAATCAAGTCTTGTGGGTCTGTCAAGGCTTTCATATTGTCATTCACAGTTGCCCATGTCCACGCGCCACTCCAAGAGTTGCCCTCCACGAAAATGTACTGCGATTTTGCTCCTGCAGCACGGATAGCGTTGATGGCAGCTTGATTCAGGTTCAACACAAGGGTTTGGTCTTCCGAATGGAATTCATTATCTAAAACGTTAGTTTACCGCTTAGATTGAGGAATAGTGAAGCTCACTTGTGTCGAAGATGACCTTGTCATTCGATGAGAATCCCGATGCAAGGGCCGTCCAAAAGGCTGCGAAGTCACTAGTAGAGGTGATGATATTGCCATAACTATGTAGAAATGGTAAGATGAATACTCCACAGCGCAATGCAATCCTAGAACTTACTATCGTCCAAAATTGCGAGGATCAACAACGGCATATCCACCGCTGGACGTGATATAGTTGACAGTCTTGCAAAATTAGCATCATGGACACCTACAGGATATAGATCCGTACACTTTTCAATGAAGCCAGGTAAGTCGTATCCATACTCGACGTCAGAGTTCCCGGAACCAACCGCTCTATCGCGAAGGGAATGCGGAATATGTTCATCCCTGCATCACGCAGGGTTTGAATGGATGAGGTCGATGGCCAGATATAATCGGTTCCTAGTTTCCTGGAATGTTCCCACTCCCAAACTCTGCCCCAGCTTCGTTTGCGCCGAACCCTATCCACGACTTGGTCAGATATATAGTTTGCTCCACGGTTTTTGCACTTCATACAGACGAAGGAAGAAGCCCTTTTAGATAGGGATGGACCCGGTGCTGCCAGCACCAGGCCTGTGACGCCGGCTATCGAAAGCAAAGAGATATACCGCATTTTGGCTAGATAGAAGTTATCGAGGGTGTTACAGCATCGAAATTTGCGGGAGTCACAATGGGATTTATATCGACCTACAATGGACAAGAATGGCGAGGAGCAAATTCCCTGGTTATGAATAACTCCTTACCTACGACTGGCATTTCTGACATTGCGAAGATTACTTAGTACAATTTAGCCTAACGGAGAGGTAAGTAGGGATAATTTTCAGTTTCTCAAGCCCTTTTTCTTTTTTGTACGGACCGACACCCGAGCTGGAATAATCCTTGGAAGAATTAATACGTGAGAAAAATGTAGTCTAGATTTGGCACGGCATATAATCACGTAGAATTTAGAGATGAGCTTACGTGGGAACGCACCGTAAAAAAAACCAAGAGACAGAAGCACAATCATCGACAATAGGCGTGGGTGTATATTGCCGACAGAAAGCACCTATCACCAAGAGGCTGATGCTCGTCAGCCTGCCCAAGTTCTTTTCCGGTGATTCTTCCGACATCCGACTAATGCCTAGGTATTGATCAGGGGTTATATACCTTATTTGATCCGACGAATAGGATACGCCACTTAGCCGCTCAACCTATCTACTCGAATTTGCGTACCAGTTCATGTAAGAATTGTGCACGGATGGACACCAGATACTAAACATGCCATGATCAACAGCATTAAAAGCAGTTTGCATAAATCCCCAAGGGTCGGAATGCTTGATTAACTGGGAAACGAGATGTTTCTATATAGACGGTGTGCCTGTTTTCTTCCCGGGGAATAATGGTACTCCCCTGCAGCCCCCGTGAATGCAAGTTCCCCACGAAATCACCCGATCTGCATTGGATTCATGCAGATAATCAGCAGTGTATATCATTTAGCCTTATGCACTCGAGAAACCAAAGCGCCCAACGCACAAGCGAAATCACCGTGGCTTGACTAGTCGGAGCATGCTCCGGTTTCTGCATGGCTTCTTCAAGATGAACAAGGTAGCGCCACATGCATCACCTGGGTCTGAGGATATGGGATATGTTGTTTTAGGCTTAGGGTTTTGTTTTTAGACTAGTGCTGACTCTGACGCAACGGGTATCGGCTATTCAAGGGGGTCGGATCTTCGGACCATTCATTTCCTGCTCTCTCGTTGTTCGACCAATTCAAAAGCCCGGAGGATATTGGATGCTTGATGACCAACTAAGGGCAATGGGAATCTGTATGGACCATTGGGTGATCGGATAGAAAGCAGAACATCCTCTTTTACCGCCCAGTCGAATTTCTGGTGCTCCAGTGGCTCGAGCTGGACAGGTATTTGGAGTGCTGGCACCGGTTGCTGTTTTCCTGCTGACGATCCCAAGGCCTCTTGAACCTCGACAACGAACGAGTACTTGACAATACGGAATTTGCCGCCACTACGGCCATGGTGCTCCCAACAATCCACCGCGACGAGATCAAGAATGTGAGACACATGCAATCCACTTTCTTCTAGCGTCTCGCGCACAAGAGAATCGAATAACGTTTTGTCGGTGTCCAGTTTGCATGCGCCTCCGGGGCCCTCCCAACAGCCGGGCATTGAATCAGTCAGTGCGCGCTGGAGAAGAAGGATGCGCGGGGTGGGATCGGCATGAGAGAAAATGTACGCACAAACACCAAACCCTTCAAATTCAGGTCGGGCAGCCACAAAGTCCTTGAGAGGGATGGTAAAGTATTTGAGATGAGGGGCAACTGTAAATGTCATCTTGATTCAAGATGTGGGTAAGAAGTGTGATCTCTCTTTGAGCAGTGTAGATGTTGAGTTTTATCTTCCGCCAAACAGCCAGGGCTTGAGCGCTTGGTTTTGTAAGCCAACCAAAAAAAAAAAAAAGAAAGAAAGAAAAGAAAAAGAAAAGAAATTCCAAAACTGATGGAAAGATGAAAGATGAAAGGGAAATTCGTATAAGAATGAGTCCACTATAGGATCTAAATCTACGAGTTTTTTGAGTCCACTTTTGAGTCCTTGTATTTCACCAACTGTATATGTATATTATATACATTCGAACTCAAAATCTATTTCGGTTTCGATTTTCTTTTCTTGGTAGTCTCATGGTCTATAATGACCACAGAGGTATCACAAAAGGGACGCTGGAGGGGATGATTTAATAGCCAAATGTGTAATATGGGCAATATATCACAGAATTGGGATGACACCCAAATCACTTAGTTGAAGACAACAGTCTTATGGCCATTCAAGATCACACGGCGCTCCGTCACGTACTTGACAGCAGTGGCGAGTACGTTGCTCTCCACGTTACTGCCGGCATGGGTCAGCTCCTTGGGGCTCATGCCGTGGTTGACTCGCACGACATTCTGTTCGATGATCGGGCCTTCGTCAAGGTCACTGGTGACGAAATGGGCAGTGGCACCAATGATCTTCACACCGCGGTCGTAGGCCTGGTGGTAGGGCTTGGCGCCCTTGAAAGAGGGCAGGAAGCTGTGGTGGATGTTGATAATGCGACCGGACATGGCAGAACACAGGGTCGGGGACAACACCTGCATATACCGAGCCAGCACGATCAAATCAATGTTGTGTTGGCTCACCAAGTCCAAAATCTGGGCCTCCTGCTGGGCCTTGGTATCCGCGGTGACGGGGAGGTGGTGGAATGGGATATTATAGGTGGCCGCAAGGGTAGCGAAGTCTGGGTGGTTGGAAACGATTAAAGGCACCTCGATGCTCAGCTGGCCGGTAGATTGGCGGAAGAGTAAGTCGTTGAGGCAGTGGCCGATCTTGGAGACCATGATCAGCACGCGGGGCTTTTTCACACTGGGGTTGATCTCGAAGTTGAGGGAGAACGACTGGGCAGTGGGTTCGAATGCAGTGCGCAATTTCTCGAGTTCAGGGGTTTCATCTCCGCCATTTGCAATTGCAAATTGTGTGCGCATAAAGAAGCGCTGGGAGGTAGGATCCCCGAATTGCGACGAATCGATAATGTTGAGGTTGTTCTGCACAAGGAATGCAGTGACCGCATGGACAATACCGGGACGGTCAGGACCGGAAAGGGTCAAAATGAAGCTAGAAGCCATAATAAATGAGATAACGG
>PKQL01000294.1:0-34016 GCA_002916455.1 Penicillium sp. CF05
GGCTTGGTCTTGGCGGCTGCAGCTGCTGGCTTGGTCTTGGCGGCTGCAGCTGCTCCAGCGCCGTTTGGAATAGGGCTGGGAGTTGCGCGGGGTGCCACCGGGGGTGGGGGTGGAACAGGCTTTGGCGCGGGAGCGACAGCTACTTCTTCAAGGTAGGACTCGGGGGTCSATCCTTGCGCTGATGTTGTTGTGTTTTTACACAGCCACCATCCTACGACAAGTTAGAAAAATGATCAAAAATAAGTATGCAATGAGACGTACCATTTCCTTCCCTGGATATAATCTCCACAATTTCGCCCTTGACAATGGAAAGCTCATTCGCCCGGTCGCTGGTGTAGTCATACTTGACCTTTGCTGCGGGCTTCCTTGAGGCTGCAGGAGGTGCCGCAGGGGGAGGTGGTGGCGGAGCCCTCGTAGAGCCAGAAGATCTCACAGAGCTATAGGACTCGTTGCGAGAGTGTACAGCCGCGGCAGCAGCCACAGGCTGAGGCACGACGTGCGACTTGGCAACAGGTTGCGGTACTGCGGCAGGCTGTGGGGTAGACCGGGGTAGAGGCTGGGCCGCAGGTACAGGCCTGCGAGCAGCCTGAGACAATTTCGAAGGGCCGCCGCCGGGGCCACCAGGGCGAAGTAGCTTGCCTTTTGTAACGGGGCGAGCAGCAACTGCCTTGGACCGCGGGGTAGGTTTTGAGACAGAGCTAGGAGGCTCACCAGCACTAGTGTGAATTGTGCTACTCTTGTAAGTGTCGACGTTTCCAGCAGCCGGATCTTTGACTGCCTTGACAGTCGCCAGCTTGCCAGGCTTCTTATGGTATTCGATGGTTTCTCCAATCTTCAAACTCAGAGAGCCACGCAGGATATTGGTAAGATGAGTAAAGAACTCGGTTTTGAAGACACAGTTGATTAGCGGGTCAGGTTCCTGGGCCCCAATAACCAGCGAGAACCAGTCGTCCTTGAGATTCGAAGTGCTGACACTCTTGATGGCTCCAACCGGAATGGTTCGTTCCGCTGAAATAACAAGCTGGTTGTTTTCGATACTCTGTGCAACAATGTAGACATGACGACTCGTCAAGACAAAGATCCGGGGAACAGGTTTGCTAGAACGACCGAACTTAGACACCAAAAGCTCGGCACGGCAAGAGAAAACAACATTGTCTGAACCACTGATGCCTGCACCATTGCGGATCATTTCACCAGGACCACCGGTATTCCCGACACCAAGATAATCGCCCAGGAAGCGACGAGACCCGAGAAGGCTCATTCTCCGGCGTTCCTTGCGGCCCTGGAGCACTTGGTGTCCTTGATCACGAACCTTGATCAACTCGAGTCCACCGGTCATGCGGCGCCAGAAGCGCTGGATGCGGATAGCACACTCAATACGGTATCGGAGATAGTTTCTCCAAGCACGCTGAATGCGGATGGCCATATTGTGCCAGTATTTGTCGCGCATAGCCTCTAGTGCGAACAGTGTCTCAGGAGTCTTGACAAAGACCTTCGTAATACCCATCTGGTACTCCTCGGGAGGGATCCGGGTGTCCTTCAAGATCTGCTTGGCGCCGGATTCCACATCACCGGTCCATGTGTAGTCACCGGCATACGAGGTTTTCGGGGACAACAGGTAGAATCGCTCGGTGAACTTGTCGAAAGTCTGACGGTAGGCAAAGCCAGCACGTCGGATGCGGACGTTCTCCTGGAGACCAAGGTATTTAATCTGGTGCAGAACATTGCCGACGTTGTACTCCTTGGGGGCTTTGTTATCGTTGGGTTTGATGGTACGAATGTAAGATGGTTGCGCCTTCATGAGCGTGGCCACAAGGTCATTCGCGGATGCCTTGATCTTGTCACCAGCAGTAGGCGGGCGACGCTTGTCATCCTGGTTGACCTGGTTGGGGAACAGCGTGTGGACGAACTCGTTGCTGCTAGACTGGGCAAGGTTCAACAAGTCCTTCAACAGCTGATCCTTGTTCTTATCCGTCATTCCCTCCACGGCGTAGCCGACGTCACCCGCATAATGTTTGATGATGAACTGACCCTGGCGACCTTCGAAATTGGGGTTCTGTGACAGGAAGTTCAGCCTACCGACGAAAGTCTGATCGGCCGCGCCTGAATCGGCGTGAGCAGTTGCGCAGGCATCGTTCAAAGCGGCAAAAACACCAGGGGGGCGCTTGTCCTCGATCAACGAGCAAACCACCTTGTTGTCAAAGTACTGAATAGGAGTCCACTTGATCTGCTCGCGGGCATACTCATCTTGTTCTGCCTTGAGAGTCAATTGAATGAAAATCTGCTGCAGCTTCTCGTTGACATAGTTGATACACAGCTGCTCGAAAGAGTTCTTCTCGAAGATTTCGAATCCGTAAATATCCAGGATACCAATGGAATTGGTGATGGAACTTCGAGCAGTCAGTGATTGGTTGACGCGCTCCACAATCCAATCGAACAGATTGAAATAAATTCCCTTGGCCAAAGCGTCCCGAACGGCTGAAGCTTGGACCCTGTTCAGTGGCACTTCATATACGGAACCCCTGCGTCCTCCTCGAGCAGTCTCCATCAGACGAATAGTCAAAGCCTTGTTCACTTGAGCTGAATCGACCTCCAACAGATAGGCGACGAAATCAACAACTGACTGATCGCTAATAGCAGCATTGCCAGAGTCATCCTCCGTAAATTGAACATTGCCAATCCAGAGAATAGCTGCCAGCATGCGGAACACGTTGTCCTGCTCGGCATCGCTCATTCCAATCACCCTCATCGCATCCAGTGTGTCCTTGAACTCGGCTACATCGTCAATTCCCGGCACATCGAAACACTTGGAACGGCTCGTATAGAGGTAAGACTGGGGTTGCTGAAGACCGAAGCTGTCGCGGTACTTCTGTGGGGCACCCTTTGTGAGTTGGTAGAAGATGTGGAAATTTCGCTCGTTCGTAATTTGTCCCACGACTCGTGACTTCTCCAGCAGATAATTCGTAATGTTAGCTCCCACCGGCTCACCGTTGGCATTGAACTCCAACTCTAGGTATTTTCCGAATCGGGACGAGTTGTTGTTGCGCAGCGTCTTCGCATTACCGAATGACTCTAGCAACGGGTTCGTGGCCAATACCATGTCCTTCGTCTCCTGAATAGACGAATCACCACCACCAGAGACACTGGCAATGTATTGCATGATCCGCTTCGCAGCTTCGGTCTTTCCAGCACCAGACTCTCCGGAAATGATGACACACTGGTTGTCCTTGTAAGATTTCATGTTGTAGTATGCGGACTCGGCAACTCCGAATACGTGGGGAGGGACTTCGAGGCGGTTCTTGCCACGATACGAATCGAGGACACTATCTGTGTAGATACCCACTATGATGATCGTCAGCAAGCAGGAAGCCGAATCCTCTTCGCGGAGTTACTTACAGTCTCGGAAAGGGTTCACTGAGACCAACACATGGCCAATATAAGTCTAGTAGTATTCTGTCAGCCTGTACTCCTGTTCGCGCACAACCCCGCAGTCCGCGTGCGAAAGCGATCCCTTACATAAATCTCGTCATGTTCGAATCGGAGCTTCAGATTGTCGTTGATAGCCTCGTTGGAGATCTTGCTGAGCAGTGTAAGATCTGACACACCAATCTCCTTCTTCTTGGTGCTCTCAAAGGCGGCCTTCCTGACCTGCGGCCTTCCCCCCGCTTGTCGGCCATCGCCAACATCTGCGACTGCTTTGGAGCGCCCAAACCGGCTCTTCTTTTCTCCACCAACGGGGCGTCGTGACTGACCCTATATCGCAAACATGGGGTTAGTTTTGTTCTGATCTTGTCGTTGCGCAAGTAGGCCACCTACCATCTTGTGTCAACCTCTCGGGGATCTCGCGCCCAGGCGACAAATGTGAAATCTGACCTGTCAAACTGAATGAAATTCTAGTGACAATTTAAGAGTCAGGAATTGAAAGTGAATAGGAGAATAGTCTACCTAGAATCAATTCTAGGTAATTGTAAGAGGGAACCTAAGGAAGTGACTCTGGGCGGACTTACGTACAACCAGTCAAACCGAAGCAAACACCTGCGCCACAAGTTCCTCTGGTTCCGTTGCTGCCTCAGGGGGCGAATCTGGTTACAAATTTACCTGACTAAGAATATGATCCGTTAAGAGGGCATTCTTATTGCTCAGTTTAATTTTTTGTTCCATGGCAATTCTTTTTTTCCTAACCTCTTCGGTCAGCCACGCGTCAGGGATTGTGGCTCGTGCGGTTAAGAATAGATGCACCGACGTCATTGGGCATATATCTCGTAGGACAAGTATACTCCTGCCTAACTGCAACTTTCATTGACCTGACCACAACTTGAAGCCATAACCTATGGAGGGCACTCGCGATTTGGAATGCCGCTGTTCGTTGTTCAACTACTTATATGTGTCATTCAAGCCCGCAAAACAAAACCTACTGTCCTAGCCAACCAACATAAAAACTGATTGCAGCTTAGTAGTTTCAAGGTCATAGAGCTCGTCCGGTGAGATCTCACGGTCTCCCTGCTTCTTCATGAAGAAATCAGGTAGTGTTATGTGCTATCGTCTTTCGGTGCATCGGCATATTCAAGGCGACGAACCGAAATCGTGGGTGGCAAGAAAACAGCCTGTTTGTGGGTAGATGAGTGGTCTCAACTCGCTACTGATCCTGTGCTTCATGAACGCAAGGGATATAGTACAAAAGGAAGCTAAACCAAGCACAAAGACTTGAAGGGAATCATAAGAGAGAGGGAAGTGAAGTTTGAAATGATGATAGGATATGTTTATATCCATATTGTTCATATTGGAACTCCCAACATTAGGATTCAACCTCTCATTAGGACTCACGAAAGCAACTGACTAGGTTTGTGTGGTGCCCGGGTCACAGAACAAACATCCAGTGGGAACAGCGCCAGTAAAGGCGGTAAGAGGATATTAAGATATACACGCATGATCAAAGGAAAAGTCCCTAATTAATATAACACTGTTGGCTCTTTTCAGGTGCAAACCTCTGGGATGAGAGACATTCCCCCACGAAAGACAATAGGTCTTTCGGGTGCCTGGAGAATCACTTTTTCTACTGGTCTGAAATTGACTTCTTTTCTTGACCAGAAGATGACTTCTTGTCCTGGGCTGGAAATGACAATTTCGGAGCCGCAAAGGATGGGAGGGCAGGCGTAGGCGATTTAGGCCACAACGGTTTATCTCCAGGGGCGTTGACTGGGACCTAATCGTGATATATGAGCAAATGCCCAACGCAAAGCAAGCTTGTCAATCGAATATAACTCACCGAATTTGCCCGTGAGACACTCTTCATATAAGCGCCAATGCAATCCAGGAGGTAGGATGCATCAGACACAACAAGGACAGGGGGCGGGTCTGAGAAGCCCAGTGAAAGGCAGTGGTGCAGTGCACCCAGAGACTGCACTGCATCGATCTGGTCGTTACCTGACGATCCCGCGTCCATCAAGTACACAATCACACCCAACGAGCTTTTGTTGGCTTCGGTGAACTTCTGGATTGCCGTCGCGGTCTGATGTCTTTTCGGTACGTTCAGCCGACGGGGAGATAATAAGAGCGCATTGAGCTTGATCGAGTGTACCTGGTGAAGAACATCAAACGTTGACAGGGTTCGGTTCTGGTAGATAAGCTCGAAGCTAAAGTCAGCATCTCGAGCAGCCCACAGAGCTAGAATGAGAGTTAGCGTTCGGACATTTTGTGAAGGGTTCAAGGGAACCCACAACTGAAGTCAGTTTTCGGTGTCCCGGGAGAAGCTAGAGGATAGGGTCAGCCTCAGACGTTGAGTAAATGGATTGAGAGTACTATGCCTTCTTTCATTGTGTCTAGAGCAGTGAGTGTAGCAGCCAGCCTGGGCCATTCTTCGCGTTTTCGAAGTTCTGGGTTATATTCACCCCTAAGACCGAGCGTTGGCGAAGGCGTAGGCATTGCAGCAGTGGATGTAAAGGCAGATTGTGGAATGTCACTATCTGTCGTTTGAGGAGCCAGCGCAGATACGGGGACGAATGGGACCGATGAATTAAGTGGGCTAGCAGCGGAGCGAGGAGAGGGATGCATGTTGTCAGGAGATTGAGTAGACATAGCAAAGAGAGCAAGACTAGAACCCAACAATTGAGGAGGGAAGAGTCAGGTGGAAAATAAATGATGAAAGAGGAGAGAATCAAAGAGAAGAATGAGAAGAGTTGTTGCCTCTATGGACGTGATGTGTGTATGTACATTTCAGGGAAGGAGCGGAGAGAATATCAAGTGACTCCGCCTTGCAACCCCTACTCTCGAAAACAAAACCACTCCTGATATTATTTCCAGTGGTCTTTTCAATGGGGTATCTCGACGGAACGTAAAAACAAATGCACGCCTAACTTTACATTATAGAATATCGCTAGATATGATGCGAATATCAATCAATCAGCAATCACGAGCTTTTCGATGCAGATGATGGGGCCTGACTAGCCGATGCAGCAAACTGGTCCGGAGATTGGCTTGTCGATGCAGCCTTTTCTGTTGTGGGCTGGGTATTAGCCGCAGACTCGGTCGTCTTCTCGGCACTTTGACCAAAAGAAATGTACGAGGAAATACGTGAGAGCCACCCCTGCACGACTTCTGGTGTATCCGACTCTGGGGGTTGTTCGTATATCTCAGGAGACAGAATCCTCTTGGTAGGCAACTTGGGCAAATCGCCGTGCTTTGCTCTTAGCTGGAGCAGCTCCTTTTCTAATGCTACCAGAGCTTCACGTGCCGCCTGTTCAGATTGTTCCAAATCTGCCAATCTTCCCTCGACGCCTTCCCGGCGTGTGCTTTCCTTGTTCCGTGACCGCCACGACTCAAAAAGGATCAGACCCCCAGCAACAATGAAGAGGAAGGATTCGGAGATGAAGTTGGCACCGGACTCGATAGCTTTAGACTCGGAAAGGGGACGGATACGATAGTGGTGGGGTTTGGCTGCCTCTTCTGCCGCAGCTTTGGCCTTGGCCTCTGCCTCCTCTGCGGCTTTTGTCTCGGCCTCGTTTCGAACGGTGGGGCTTGAAGGCTTATGTTTTCGAGCTTCGGCGGCAGCGGCGGCTTGACGTTGTGAGGCGGCAGTATCGCGCAGGGTGCCTAGTCTGAGACGCATATCGAATCGGTGAAGAGCTTGAGCCATAGACACGCAGACATTACGAAACCGTTCATGTTCACGGGCCTGGGCTTTGATTTGAGACTGGGTGGGTGAGTGTCAGTCTATAAATTCGGCAAGGTTGAACTGGAGATGCGAGCTTACAGCGATTGGCTTGGACAGGGTCCGGATCACCAACGAGGAGAGCTTCAGAGTTAACGACATGGCTAGGGAATGGAGACAGTGAACACATTAAACTTGAGTCACTTTCTTACCCCCGTGGTCCACTGGGCGCCGCATGTTGATTACTCAGCACCGTGTTCCGCCCAGGCGCCCTCGCCCAGGAAAGGAACCTTGGTAGAGGTAACTACACAGCGATCATAGGGCTTATTTCCAATAATTGCTTGGCAGTAAAAGCCCAGTGAATATTTGTGAAGTTCGAGTAACTATACATCGAACTACTGGAATTATGAGATATAGCCCCATCCTTCAATATGAGAGATACACAGACTGTTGAGTAGCACGGAAACATATAGCTTCTTGGTTTACATGTGGTCAACGATATTCCACACAGATTACATTGAAGAAAGGCGTCATAATAGTGTTTGAGCATTAAATATTCCATATGTTGCATCAGTACGGTAGCATATATCGATGGTGCAAAAGACGGAGTATCACTCATATAGGGCTAGCCTTCTAAAGGTTAATTTACAACTCGGAGACCTTCCGAATGTGCGGAATATTGAAGGTTGCACATTGTCTTGTCTTCCCTTTCCTTTCCTTTCTGATACATATTCTTGCTTTTCCGTTGGAATTGTAACATTCTGCAGCCAATAATGAGCCATCTCATGCATGTTATTTCCATTTAACCCCCTCCGGGGGTGGCCCCAACTTCGGGGTTTCAGCTGAAGCGATGTCGCCATTAATATAATCTCCGTTACGCGAAAGCTCGGTTTCACCCAGCTAAGCAGATAAGCAAAAATTAGCCTTTCCTCATCGGCCACTCAAATGGTGTGATTAGCCTACTTAGCCCTCTAGCGTGGAAATATTTTCTGCTTGGTAGCTTTTCCTTCCCTGCAACGACGCCATGGTAGGGGTATTGGAGGACCAAACCTCTACTAAAACAGGGAGTCGATACATCGTTCAGAATGTTCAGGATGTAGAAGATCAACATTTCACCCCACAGCCGGGGGGTCCATCGAGCGCTGCCATCCCCGACGACGGCCGGATGGTTACCCAATATGAACGCCAAAGCTTGATCCGGGGTCTCGGGCAACGTCATATCCAGATGATTGCCATTGCGGGCGCAATTGTATGCATACAATTATAGAACCAGGAGCTTTATTACTAACCGGACATAGGGTACGGGACTCTTTCTCGGTCTGGGTGGGTCGATTGCCACTGGTGGTCCTCTGGGTGCGCTGCTAGGCTACCTGTTTATCGGTCTGGTGGTCTGCAGTATGCAATTTGCCTTGGGAGAAGTCTCAGCCCTGCTGCCAGTCACTGGTTCTTTTGTGCGACACGCGGAGATTTTAGTTGATCCCGCGCTGGGATTTGCAGTCGGCTGGAATGTTGTTTATGGATGCTTTATCAGCGTTCCGAGTGAGATCTCGGCCAGCGTGGTCCTTATTCAGTACTGGACGGATATCAGCGCCGCGGTCTGGGTGACTCTCCTCATAGTGGTGTCTGTGGCTGTTGCCATCTCGTTTATCCGCGTCTATGGCGAGATAGAATTCATTTTCGCCATTCTCAAGATCCTGCTGGTGATTTTCGTGGTCATTCTGGGACTTGTGATTGATCTCGGTGGTGTACCGGGTGTACCCAGACGGGGCTTCCACTACTGGAAAGACCCCGGGCCATTCGTTGAGTATATTGCTACTGGGTCTTTGGGGCGCTTTCTCGGATTCTGGGCTGTCATGACCAATGCAGTTTATTCCTTCGCAGGTGTAGAATCTTTGGCCATGGCCGCTGCTGAAACAAGAAACCCGCGACAGAATATTCCCAAGGCCTGCAAAAGGGTGTTTGCACGGGTGTCTATCTTCTACCTCGCCGCTGTGCTGGTCGTGGGCATGTTGGTTTCTAGCGCAGATGAGCGTCTTGTATCAGACTCTGGTACTGCAGCTACGAGCCCATTCGTCATTGCCGCCGGCGATGCAGGTATCAAGGCTATTCCCTCCGTTGTGAATGCGGTTTGTTTGACCTCTGCGTGGTCTGCATCCAACCAGAGTATTCTGGCGGGAACTAGAACTTTATATGGCCTTGCAATCAAGGGCCATGCTCCGAAGATATTCATACGCACCTCAAAGTGGGGAGTGCCGTACATGTGTGTGCTGCTGCAGGTTGCCTTCTCCTTAATGGCTTACATGTGTGTTTCCAACAACGCCATGAGTGTCTTCTGGTGGTTCGTCAATTTGACTGCGGCTGGCACGTTGGTCTCATGGATCACCATCGCTTTGAACCATATTCGTCTGTTGCAAGCGCTCGATAGACAGGGCATATCACCGACAGAGTTGCCGTGGCATAACCGCATTACCAGTATGTATTACAGTCTGGTTTTGACGGATTAAGTTTTCGAGGGATTCTAATACTGACACTACCAAGGATACACAAGCTGGTTCGCACTGATCTCCTGTGTCGTGATTCTCCTGACTGGGGGATTCGCAGTTTTCACGGCTGGAAATTGGGATCCTGCCTCGTTTGTCTCGTCATATCTGTGAGTGTTCCGTTCGGTTGCATTTAGTTCAATCTACTGACCTTGACACTAGGGACATTCCACTCGTCCTCTTTGCATACGGGGGCTATAAGTTGATCCGCCGGACAGAAATTCTTCCTTTGAAGATGGTCCCGGTTCAACAAGCAATAGATGAAGCCAATAATGACCCGGATAATGTGCCGATCAAGAAAGACAGCGTATTAGCAAAGATGAATATACTGTGGGGCTGACATATCTCCTACCCATAGCTGGGAGACTAACTGTTTTGTTTAAGAGGTTCTGTGGCTAGAGGCAACAGAATCAGACGTGATAGATCTTGAGCTAAGTCATGATATTTTTATCTACATCCATGGCATTCTGTTTTGCTCCCTTTGATCTATGTGGCGTCAGGCTACTTGCCCAGCTGTATTTGTGCCTTCTATATCCGGCCTAGGTACATTCATGGTGGGCATCTAAAGGCTACTACACACGTAACTACCCCGTTTTCCAGAAATCAATACACTTCAATCGGACACGTGTATAGAAAAAACTTCCCAAGAAAAAAGAAACGGTTTCATAGCGATTGTTCATCTGGATATAATGGCTCACTTGTTTGATTTGATATCGCCCGTCAAAATCAAGTCCCGTGGAAATGCTAGACCCAGCCCCAGCTTCTTGTTTGCCTCCGTCAACTGATGCGCGTGGAAAACCTGGTTCCCAGGGAACAGAATATTGGTGGTGAGAAAATAATCCAGCGCCTTCATTTCTAACTTGATACCAGGGGCCGGCACTTCCAGCTTTTTGTAATGCGCAGAAACCCCTCTGGCAATCCCGAAAACTTTGTCCCGGAAGCCTCGATCTGCGTGGTCTGCCTTTGAAGTTAAGGTCCAATTTTTATCATATTCGAAGGTGAGTCCAAGCACGTTCGGATGAGAATCTGTGCCCCCGTGCCATTTACCCCTGCCTTTCCAGGTGAAGTCCAAAATTGCCGTACGATTAATAGTGTTGGTTGTATATGGGTGAATTAACAGGTAAGTTATGACTACCCATTTAGAGCGTTGGGGGCCGCTGCCATAGTCGATAGAGACTGCATCGTCAAGGCCGGTTGCAAGCTCCGTACATATTGCTTTCGTCTGAGTGGATCTTATCCAAAGTATACAAGGCAGTCGACATGACCCTTACTAGTTACGGCACCTAGGATGGGATCCACTCTCAAAACCTTACCACGCAAATCTCCTGAAATAAAATCGGCTACAAAGGTCTCTCGGAGGTAGGTAATTATAAGATCGTTATTGGTATGAATCAATTAATACATATGTACACTTGGCCTCTCGTATTACCTTCTAAGGTATTGTTTATCAGTTATGGACTATCAAAATAAATTTTCGAGGTGGATCGTCAACATTGAAGTGAACAAACTAGAATATATATCACAGCAAAACATGAAACGAACCATGAAACCTTAGCAACACACCAAGACTTGAACAAAACAGTTATTTTAATAATTTGTCTGAAGCCAGATATCTAGGTATGTATTTGATATAGAAAAAAAAAAAAAAAAAAAGGTGCCAACTGAAGGCACCGGGGATGGCCAACGGCGCTCACGTGACCCCACGGGCCAACGGTCGAGTGTTTATCGATTACCGCTTTGAGCAAACTGTTATGGTCCGACTCTTTCTACTCTCCATCCTCCCCCAACCCTCCATTGAGGCGCCGTTATTTGTTTTCAGGGCTCTGTACAGTTTTGCTTCGTTAGCGCTTTGCATTTCGGTAAGTTCTGTCTCTCATTTACTATGTTCCGTTCTCAACTGAGAGGGTCCTCGGTTTCCCGACAGTGGAGTGAATTCTGACTTGCTCGTTGCAGGGATACCAAAATATTGCCGGAACTTGATACCCATTTGCACACCGTCACATAATTGCTGTTTTTAATGATCCACACGCTTGATACCCCCTCCGCTACACGGCTCCAACACGGGCATTATCCCTGCCATAAAAAGACGACCCGCCAACAATGGAGGCTCTCTCCCCGCGCACGACAAACCAGATGATCAAACCGAAGCTGGCCATGGATCGTAAAGCATTCGACAAGAATGCCGTTCTGCCGAGTAACAAACAAAAGCCTGCAACGTCCAAAAGCTACGCCGATCCGCCGCCGTCAATAGTCTCAGAGCCGGAAGATGGCAGGGAGCGATACTCAATAGGCGCATTCTTGGGGAAAGGCGGGTTTGCTGTTTGTTATGAGGGTTCGTTGGCTCGCAATGGCCGGGTGTATGCTCTGAAGGTCGTCAAGTCAGCGATGCCCCAAAAAAAGATGGAGGAGAAGGTACGCCGAGCCTGTAGAGACAGACCGATCATTTGCCATAACCTAAATTTTTGTCGCAGTTTCGAACCGAACTCCAGATCCACTCAAAAATGCGTCATCCTTTTATCGTCCAGTTCTACCGCGCATTCGCTTTCGAATCTAGCACCTATGTCGTCCTGGAGCTCTGTCCAAATGGGTCGGTGATGGATATGTTTCGGAAACGACGCTGTTTCAGCTTGCCAGAAGTGCGCCGCTACATGATTCAGCTTTGCGCAGCGGTGAAATACCTACACAAACGTTTCGTCGCCCATCGTGACCTGAAGATGGGAAATCTGTTCCTCGATCACAACATGAACATCAAAGTTGGGGATTTTGGTCTGGCCGCTATGATTTTGTCCGATAAGGATGCCAAGCGACGGAATACGCTATGCGGAACACCCAACTACATTGCACCCGAAGTTCTGGATAAGAGCAAAGGTGGCCATACCCAGAAAGTTGACATTTGGTCCGTGGGTGTGATATGGTAAGACCGCTGCAACATAACTACGAAGTTATTGAACTAATGTGCGCATTTTAGCTTTGCCATGCTCGCCGGATACTTACCCTTTCAATCAAAAACGCAAGATGAGGTTTACAAGAAAGTTCAAAACTTGAATTATGTCTGGCCCAAAGAATCAGAACCCGGCAACTACATCCCCGAGGAAGCAAAAGACCTTGTCGGTCGTTGTCTGAACCTAGTGGATGAGGAGCGACCTGACCCAGACGACATCGTTGAGCACCCATTCTTCAACATGTACGATGGCTGCATTCCTCGTCAACTGGACCCCTCCTGTCGATTTAACAAGCCACTATGGCTCAAGGACGCCTCGCCTCAAGGTGACTGTGTGGTAAGTGGATACGGCTTGGATTCAGATGAGAAGCTCCGAGCCTATGTATACCAGGTGGACGACCCTGCCCAGCGATATCATTCCTGCAAAGCCGCGTTTTACTCACTGTGTGGCGTGGGGCGCAAGCCTGACGGAACGGCTCGGAAATCTGTTGGGAGAAACTGCTCTAAGTCGGCCTTTTCTGAGTGTGATGTGGAGGATTCCAGGGGTCTACGACCCGTAATACCCTTGTCGCCGGATTATGTTTACCGATGGCCCCATGACCTCGAAGGAGACTGGTGCCTGGAGAGTTCTCGAAAGGTAATCCGCAGTGAGGAGTCTATGCTTAACAGCAGCACTATGTCCCAGCGCAGTGCTCCCATTCGTCCCAACCCTATGGCAGCATCACGTACCAATGCGGCGCTTGCCGCTGCTCAACAGCGCCGAATGGAAGGTCAGAGCCATGCCGCAACGCTACGCCAGCAAGCTAGAGTACCCCCAATCTCTCCCCGGAGGGCACCTGGAATCAGCGATCCCGCGGTTCTACCGCCCAGGCCATATCGAGATGTTCCACAAGCGGAGCCAAAACATTCTGCCGCGGAGGTACCGACTGGAGGCCTGGCAGAACGTCCTATTCGGACACGAAGGATGGTATCTGCATCCCAGGCAACAACGCTGCGTAGCAAGGACAAGGAGGTTGCCCCGCAATTAGCCAAGTCCACAAGCATGCCGTCAGGTTTGACTGTAGGCAAAACACGCTCTCAGTCTCGAAGATTGGCAGCCGCTGACCAGGAGTCGATGCAGCCTTCCATCCAGACCCGAGAACGGCAACCATCCGCTAGGCCGGAGGAACGAAAAGTGGTCACCCGTCAGACATCTCTACGGTCTACATCCAGAGCAGACCTTAACGCGAGCGTGGGACGAGGCGAAAGAGGGAGAGATAGCCCCATAGAAGAGTCCGCTCGATCTTCACTGGCACAGTCGAAGTCTTCAGCCGAATCTAATGGACTTGGCCGATCAGACTCCAATGGTGTCGCTCGCTCTAACAGCAAGACGGCCGGTGGCAGGGCACGCTCGAGTCTAGGGCTGAGTCCTCTATTTCACGCAGAAGATACCTGCAAGCTGCTACCTGGGACTTCGTTGACCGAAGTCAACACTGACTTGCGTCTCATGCTGACCAACCTGGTTAACCATGCACCAAGCAGGCGCAGAGGCGGAGCACGGAAACAGCCCCATGCCTATGTCATCAAATGGGTCGATTACACCAACCGTTATGGCATTGGGTATGTTCTGGATGATGGTAGTGTTGGATGTGTTTTCAAGGGAGAAAATGGGCAGCCGGCGACGAGTGTCGTTGTTCGAGATGGCGAGAGACACATCCGTCGAAAGGCGCGTAGCGCCGCGGATGGAAAACAACAACCAATTTACTACTCCGAGGCTGATCAATTAATCCCTCGCACTGGAAATCCGGTTGAGTTCTATGAAAACCGTGACGACGACTTGCTAGGATGCCGCGGCATCCGACGAGCATTGATCCCACCCTCACTCTTCGATGTCAAAACATCAAAGGCAATGAGACTTCGCTCCAATACAGGAACCGAATTAGAACGGGCCGATGCGGAGAAAATAAAGCGGATGAAGCTTGTGGATCAGTTCGGTAAATACATGATCGGAGCCCTTGGTCGACATGGCGACGAAGGCATGATGGACGAAGACCTGCCTGAACACAACAGTGCCCAGTTTGTCAAGTTCTACCAGCGCTTGGGTAATGTTGGAATCTGGGGTTTTGGAGACGGAGCCTTCCAGTTTAATTTCCCCGACCACACAAAGCTAGTGATCTCGCCCGGCCGCACCCGTAGCTCGTCCCCCTGGATCGACTTCTACCATCTCTCGTCCTCTGCCGCTCGATTCTTCGCCGCAAAAGGCAAGATGCACCCAGCAGGATTCGACACTCGGGCCGTGGCCTCCGACGAGGTTGCCACGTTCCTCAGCATCGCGAATGGGGATTCTATCAATTCGACTGAAGACCGTATCCGTGATATCCTCGATGCGAACGCTTTCATTCAGAAAATCGCCTTCATCAAAGATACCCTCAGGGTTTGGATTAAGTTCGGGCGACTTGGTGGTCGTCCGCCCTCGGTTGACTCTTCTGATGAATCTATGCCCGACGAAGCATTCTGGCAAGGAACACAGGAGCGTTCGCAGCCCAATAGCCCCGGAACAAAGTTTGTCTGGGTGACTGTCGGAGCACCAGATGGCGATGGTCACTATCGGTCCATGATGCTCAAAGATAGTGACCGGGAGCCAAAGCGCGCTCCAGCTGCGATGGAGTATGACAAAGAAATGGATCTACTGAAAGACCGGCTACGTGCACTTGGGCGTTGATTGGGTCTCCCTTTTCTCCTTCTGCTATTTATCATGTCCACTTTATGATGTCACGACCTTGGGTTTTGTTTCTGGTGTAATGCTTTATGTTTATTCTCGTGGCACGAGACCACGAATTGTTTGATCAACATCCCAAGTTGTCTATAATCTTTCTTAACACCGCTTTTGTATGTTTCAGCTACTTGCAGCAATGTACATGTCCTGCACTGTCTCATATCACTGCCCCATGTGGTGACCATCGACCTTGGCACCCGTACGCTTAAACCCCATTCGTATACTCGGGATCATGCATATTTTACAGTTTCTCCGCTTTCCCTCGGTCAAATGTCCGAAGTTCCATTCCCCGCGTACAGCCCGACAGCATTCCCCCGCTTATGTATATACATACGGTGGTGGTACATATATTTGGCTGTGAAAGAGCTCCTGGCCTATCGGTGCAAACAGTAGAATTGATTTACACAACTGCATGTTGGGTAGTTTGTCCAACTTCGCTCGTAAATCCATAGATTACCTACCACTACATTCCCATCTACATTCCATTAACCCTCCATCTCCCAAATTTCAACATGGAGAACCCCTCCTGCCTCCTGTACGGTCCAGGCGACGTCAGATTTGAAGACCGGCCGATGCCAGTAATCGAAGATGGCAACGACGTGATAATCCGCATCGCCTACGTCGGTGTCTGCGGAAGCGATGTATGTAGTATACAACGAATCTGCCACAACACAAACAAATGTGTCCCATCTAACAAATTCAACCCCCTAGGTCCACTTCTGGCTCCACGGCGGCATCAAAAACCACGTCTCAGCGACAAATCCGCTAGTAATGGGCCACGAAGCCTCAGGTATCGTGCACGCCGTCGGGCCCGCTGTGACAACCCTCAAACCAGGCGACCAGATAGCCATCGAGCCCGGATTCGCCTGTCGCAGTTGCACACAATGCAAGAGCGGCAGATACAACCTCTGCCCGGATATGAAGTTCGCCGCAAGCCCGCCGCATACACACGGCGCTCTGTCTAAATTCTTCAAGGCTCCTGCCGATTGCTGTTATAAAATTCGCGGCCCCGGGACTCTGTTCAATGGAAGACTTTGGCTGAATGAGGCTGTGCTTCTTGAGCCAATGGCTGTAGCTGTGCATTCTGTGCGGCAGGTTGGTGTCAAGCCCGGGGATAGGGTTATTGTTTTTGGGGCCGGCACAGTGGGGCTTCTTTGTGCTGCTGTTGCGGTCGAGTTTGGGGCTAGTGTCATCGTGTCTGTGGATCTTAATAAGGACAAGTTGGAGTTTGCTGAGGACTGGATGGTGCCGGGCCGGGTGCGGTTCTCGACTCAGCGTCCGCATGAATTATGGACTCCGGAACAGAATGCTACCCACTTGCAGAAGTTCCTTGGGTCATTGAGGAAGGAACCTGATGCTGGGCTCGCCGGTTACGATGTTGCCATTGAGGCAACGGGAGCTGAATCGTGCATTCAGACGGCTATCCATTCGCTTCGCGTTGGGGGCTCGTTTGTTCAGACTGGATTGGGGAATCGGAATGTTAACTTTCCTATTTCCACAGTCTCCGAAAACGAGATTACTGTTAAGGGGTGCTTCCGATATGGGGCGGGGGATTTTAAGCTGGCATTGGAGATGGCGATGTTGCGGGGTATTGATTTGAAGGCACTAATCACGAAGGTCGTGCCTTTCGGGGAGGTTGTTGAGGCCTGGGAGGCTACGAAGAGAGGTGAAGGGATCAAGACTTTGATTGAAGTTAATCTTTGATTAGAATAACTGTCTGCCGATATGAGTGAAGTATTCAAGCATCAACTTCAATAAATGTCATTACTTTATACACTGTAGACCTTTATCAACCGTGTCAAGAACGAACATTCACTACCACGCCCAAGGCCGAGGCTCTGTGACAATTCTCCGCTCTGTCTGCATCTCGAAGACCTTCAGGCTGTTAATAGACTCATCGTCGTAGGAATCAAGAAGCCCTTGGTTTGTTTCCAATGCGCGGTCAAGATCATAATGTTCAGTTAAGAGGCTGATCACCATCGCCACGCCCGAGACCGCACAGCACACCATCCACACCGTGCGCAGGCTGTCCGTATACGCTTCCTTAAGATTCGCCTTGTCAGCGCTATCCGCCATTGCCTTGATAACTTGGACTAAACCCGCGGCGTCCTTGCTATACGCATCAGCCATAGGAGCCAGAGCAGGATACCTCGAGATATTGGTAAACATGCGGTTCTGGAAGACAACACCACCGACAGCAACGCCGATCGCTTGACCAAGAGCACGGAAGAAACTAAACATGGCAACCGCAATAGCGAGGTTCTCGGGGTCCGCCGAGGCCTGCACTGCATACCCAAGAGACGGGAAAAGTATACCCAATCCAAGGCCAGGCACGATGTTGAGGAAGATCCAACCGAGCATACTGGTGTTCACCTTGATCAGACACATCAAGCCCAGTCCGACAGTTGAAAGAGCCCATCCGATCCAGATAGCCCATCGGTAACTGCCTGTCGCTGTGATCAGGACGCCCGCTACCATCCCACTTGGAGCCACAGTGAACGTCTCAGGGAATAGAGCAACGCCCGAGATAATGGGGCTGTACTCCTTCACTGCCTCATAATACAGAGGGAGATAATATAGGACACACCATAGGATCAACCCCTGCAAAACACTCCCAATGAACGAAGCTATTGCCGTTCTGTTCTGGAATATCACAGGCGGGATAATGGGATCGGAAGCGAAGTAAGTCTCGTAGAATCCGAAAACGACCAGTCCGACTGCTCCTACACAAAGGGGTACAAGTGTGTGCCACGAGTCCCAGTCATATGAAACACCACCCCAACTCAGTGGAATTAAGAATGACGACACGCTTCCGACGAATAAGACGGTGCCGAAATAATCGATCCGACGGAGCTTCTCGCCTAACGAACTGGGTGCAAGCTTAAGACTCAAAAATAGGATCACGAGAATTCCGCCCACTCCGATGAATGGGAAGTTGATATAGAATATCCATCTCTGCTTATAATTAGCACGGATAATTGTGGTACACTATCGACCAACTTACCCAAGACACCTTTTCGGAGAATCCACCACCAAGGATAGGCCCCGTCACGGATCCAACACTCCACATTGCACTGAGGATACCGAAGTACTGACCTCGCCATCGTAGAGGGACAAGATCGGTTATGATGACCTCGCTTAAGGATATAATGCCACCTCCGCCGACACCTTGGATTGACCTCCCGATCAACATGTAGGTAAAATTATTGGCGATTGCTGCGAGTATGGCGCCGACACTGAAGAATATGAGGGAGATGAGAATCAAAGGTCGACGGCCGAAAATGTTCGAGAAAGAGGCGAAGCTTGGTTGGATTACTATGGCAATATTAGATGGGTTCGATTATGTCGCGGAAATATAATAAAACCTACCTGTTGAGCATAGCAAGAACGAAGTTCCACTCCAGAATGCTTCGATGGCCGTTCCATTGAGTTCTTTTGCAATTTCCTCGGCTTAATTAGTTCGACGACATCAGACACTGTTGTTGAATCACTCACAGGTAAAGCGACAGATAGTGAAGTCCCATCCAAAGCGGCCATCAAGGTGAGAACAGATAACGTAAAGAAGACCAGGATTCCCCTTCGACCCAAAGCAAATCTTTCATTGTCGACTTTTCTTTTCCGTTTCACAGCGGTAGATGCTCTGCTCATGGTATCATCGTATTCGGACCTCCCGGGTCTATAGAATGGGAAGTCTGAGTCCGCCATGTCGAAAGTCAACGATGGTTATGACAATCTAGCAACCAAAAAATGACTATGACGTTGAGAATGAAGCTCCCTGTCTATAGAGCATGTAATAGAGAAGGAAAATGAACTTGTGATGGGGTTCTGCATGGTAGATAGATAAATAGCATCTACTATACCACATGTCCCCTCCACGCGGAATCGAAAAAGTCCCATATTCAGTTTAGAATAGGACGAAACATTTCTTCGTCATAATTCAAAGATCCGACTCCGCTAGCTACGACTTGAATGTTCATGCTATATACGGGGAGATAGTCTCAAGGGTCTCCACGATAGCCCTGGTTTGGGTTTGAATATGGCTGCAGCAGCCAAGTTGGCTTCATAAGAATCGGCACAATTCATCGCCGTCTCACCAGTCGGAGCCGGGTAATTGCATGAATTTTATTATTATGCATCATTGATCCGAGATTTGATCCTTTTTCTTCTTTCGGTATTATGTAGCACTCCAGTCGGGAGTTTCATGGCACAGACCGATTTGGTGAGATATTAATCGGGACTATCCCTATATCGGCCCACTTCATTCGAGACTTGAATAAACTTTTACGCCTTACGTTATCATGAGCCAGAAATTTGAATATATGATAAGCCTCAGAGATTTGAGCCATGAGTTCCAAATATCTCGTTCTTACACATATACCACGCTAACAGGTGATAATGTTGGATTGTCGGTAGAGTTGAAACATGTCTTGATTATGAAGATCTGGCATATAGCCAGATTGACATGTCACTAGCCAGCATTTAAATAGCTAGAACTCGCATCAAACTCCCATTTTTCTGCTAACCGGGAATATAAGACCCAGCAAAAACTCTCGGGGTCACCCCATATTTTCACATCAAACCCATCAATATTAATCAATGCATAATCTGAGACCATAAAGACACACGTCAAACCCTTACTCGTGTCAGAGCTGTGAAGCATCTTGCAGTCACCGCTACCCGTCGTGAACAACCTCCAGTAGTTCATCCACAACACTATGCTGCGAAGGATTCCGTCCCAGGATCTCGGGTACCCGCCGTGAGCCAACACGAGAGTTTATCCCCTAATTAGCAGACTCATATCCTGCATACTCCTTGACGTTTTCGGAGTCAAGTGTCTCGGTCTTTGCCTTGGGGAGGTACCCCAGTTTGGTGGCTGCTTCTGCTGTAGCTTGAGCTAGCTCATCCCGGCGGGGCTCCCCGTTCTCCGTAACATAGTAAGCCTTAGGACCCCACATCATATCATCAGTTTGGCCGGTAATTGCCGCGTCAACAAGTAGAACATAGTCGTCACCCATGTTGTGGATGTGGAAGTGGTTCGAAACTGACCGACCGGCGCCGATCATCGGGCCCTTCTGGAGACGGACCATTATATTCTTAGTACATACATCTGGCACGTCACTGGCTAACCAGATCTCATATTTTGCCTGTAGAAGATTTAGCGAAGTGGTTCTCTATGTTCGATAATGGGTAAATGCGTACCGTAGATCGTAGGCGGACAGGTAAGTGCCGTTTTGAGCACTTCCGAATGCTGGGTTCCAGCTCGAGGACAAGATGGTCAATATTCCGATGAAATGCATAATCTGACATATTGTAACTCATCCACACCACCCCGTCGTTATACACATGTTCGCTTCTATTTCCCTATGAGTTCTTCTGGTTGTCCTTCCTTGTCAAAATGCCATTTCCTCCGGTGTGTAACACGTAGCCTGGGTTTCCCTTGGTGTAGCTGGCTACCACACCGGCAATGGTAGCTTTTGCTGCTACAAGGGTTTCAGTTACAAAGTGTGATATTGCTATTCTGGTTCGCGTGCAATCGTGGTCATCACTTATTTCTACCAGATAACTCTTCGGACTCGCAAGGGGCTACAAAGAGGTTACCAAGGATAATAGAAGGAACATCAAATCCAATTGGAAACCATGGAGAAATCTCTACGGAGGCGTGGATATGCGTAGTGTAATGCCAGGTATATTGCGGTGTACTTGGAGAAGCTAGGTTCTAGAATTACGGAGTTAACGGGAATATAATTTGGGACGTATAGGAAGATAATCGTAAAGATATAATCAAAATATGACCAGGCCCAGGCTTTTTAGACTACCAAGCCCAGAAACGACACAGTCATAATTGAAATTGTTTGCCTCCACAAGGGTGGATAAACTGTTAGATACAATACAATCGTTGCAAATATCCCATGTGACAGATTGCTATTGAAGTATATTCAAAAGGCCTCCACAGCGTATATAGGCGGTAATCCCCTATATCTAGGACAGACCTCTCATGAGTCTTCCATTTGGAAATGCTATACCACCAGGTAATTACATAACCTATTGAATTATTCCTGCTGGGAGGCCAATGTGTAGAGATCCACACGAATAACTGCCGAAGATCCATCCGAAAACGCATACTCCTCGCCGCTCGTGTGATATCCATCCGAACCTTCCAAGGTTGGAATAAAACTAAGCTTATTCACTCCAACCAAGGTTAGCCTGCCCTCAGTTAATAGATTTCCTCACATGGGTGCCAACGGCTCTAATGGGTCGGCCAACAATATACCGAATGTAATGCGGGGAACACTGTTCCTCACACCACCAGGATTGCAGGCCGTGTAAATGAAACTCCGCACGAATATCGAGGCTATGATCAGCTGCATTGGTTGCTACATCATACTCGGGGTAATGGCGAAATCTCGAGCGAAGGAGTCCTATAAAACTTGCGATGTTGCCTCTCTTCTGTACCGATAAAGGCTAAGCATCATGGCGATAATACCCTTCCAGTATTTGGCTGTCACAGCAGCCCTACTGATTGTCTCAGCCACCGCAACTCCAAACAACCGCGATGGAACCTTCGCAAACCCTTCTGCTCAAGTCCGGCCATTCTTCCGGTACTGGCTACCAGACGCTAGTGTTGACCCGACAGTCGTATCCTCTGATATCCGCTCCGCTGCGGAGGTTGGCGCGGGGGGCATCGAGTTCCTCCCTTATTACGGGTACGGAGGTGCGATTGGAGGAAACCCGCCCGGCTCGGACTGGGTGACATATGGGTTCGGTAGTGCACCGCTCCAGCATCTATTGCAGGTGGCTTTAGAAGCTGCTAAGGAGAATAGCGTGCTCGTGGATATTGCGCTAGGGCCAAATCAAGGGCAGGGGGTTCCTGCCTCTCCAGATGCTGATGGAATCCAATGGGATTTAGTGAGTGGAACCTAATCTCTGGTGCCTTTCATTCGTTAATTTTGTTCGTGTTAGGTGCCATTCGTCCAAGGACTACCAGTTAATCAGACGAGTGAGCGTATTCCAGGGTGGGGAGAAGGGGAACTAGTCGCCTGTGTTCTTGCCTCGGCGGACAGGAAGACAAATGTGTCCATAACTGGTGACTCCTTCTCCTTAGACTCTACGTCGGCGCAGAGCTCCTACCTCGAGTTGGTCTTAGACGATGCGTCCCTACAAGATGTAACACACAATGTGTCGTCAGACGGAATTTTAGCAATGCAGTCGTCAGGGTCATCACGCAATCTATACGTATTTTCCTTCTACCAGAAGAGGACCTTGCATAAAGCGCTGAAGGTGGAGTCTAACCGGACGGATACAATCCTGGCCAATGGCTCGTTTGTGGTTGACCATTTCAGTAAGGAGGGAGCCAAGACAGTGATTGATTACTGGAACAATCACATCCTCACGGAGGACATACGACAACTCTTGGGGGATGTGGGAAATTATGGTATGTTTCGTGGATCCGTAAAGCGAAGAAGACTTATTGATCATAATGTCTAGGATGGGAGGATAGCATGGAATTCACATCCAACATATCATGGACACCGAAGTTGCCCCAGGCGTTCTATGACAAGTTTGAATACTCACTCGGAAAATATCTTCCGCTCGTCATGTTTGGCCAGAACAATATAATGGCTCAACCCAGAACCCCCGGTTTGGTGAAAGCAGTCTTCAAGAACAAGCAGACTTCCGGCAAATATATCAACGACTATCGCTCTGTGCTGGCGGACGGGTATGGGAGTTATTTGACCGCGTTGCGGGAATGGTTAAAACAGGACCTTGGGCTCGAATACTCAACGCAGGTCTCGTACAATCTGGCCTTGGACGCATTGACGAACATACCATTGTTGGATGCCCCGGAGTGTGAGAGCCTGCAGTGGAAAGACAAAATTGACGGGTACCGGCAGTTCGCAGGTGCTGCATATCTAGCCGGGAGGAAAGTCGTATCGAATGAGATGGGGGCTGTTGGAACCCGCGCATATTCCCTGACAATACCAGAGCTGCTACAAAGGGTGAACAAGGCTTTCGCTGGAGGTGTCAATAGGGTTATGCTACATGGACAGCCGTATAGTGGGGACTATTACGGTACTACCTGGCCGGGGAGCACGCCATTCCAATACCTATTCGCCGATATGTATTCCCCAAAGCAGCCTTCCTGGATGCATGGGTTTGATGAGGCCATGAGCTATATTTCCAGAACGCAGTTCATACTGCGGCAGGGGATTCCTAAATTTGATGTGGCTTTCATCAACAAAGATTCCGCCACAGACCCCGAATGGGCTACAAAATATAGCCGGCATGACCTTCTTGACGCTGGTAAACAGTGCCGTTGCAACTATAGATTACATCTTCACTGACTAATACTCGTCCAGGTTATATATACACATATCTTTCTCCTGATAACCTCGAACTCCCGGAAGCCTCTGTTGACAATGGCGTGTTGGCTTCGCAGGGTCCTGGCATCAAAGCAATCATTGTCACACACGATGCGAACATAACTGTCTCAGCTATCCAGAGGCTGAAGGGCTACGCGGCGAAGGGATTACTCATCATTCTTTCCGGTGGTAGTGCACAGTATTACCCAATCTCGAATGATGGGGGAGTTGATGCTTTCAACACAGGCCTTCAGGAACTGGCAAGTTTAAAGAGTGTCTATACCACAGGAAGCGGCAATATCGCAAAAGCGCTCGCCTCGAATGGTGCCTCTCCCCGTGCCAGAGTCCAAACCAACGGTACCTGGCATATAAATTGGCGTGAGGACAAGGAAGCCCAAGTGGACTATGCCTTTATTTTCAGTGATGGAAGTAGTTCTCAAGGCGAAATCACAACCACAACCGACAAGGTCCCTCATTTGTTTGACGCCTGGACTGGGCAACGCCAACCACTGGTTCAGTACAAGCGTCGGGCTGGTGACCTCGTCATTCCCCTGACGTTAAAATCCAACCAAACAGCTATACTAGCATTCAGCGCCCAGCCTTTAGATGGTATCTACACACCCTCTGTTCATATCGAATCTGCTCCGAACTCGGTCCTTGGATACCACCTTGACTACGAGACTGGACCCGTTGCCCAACTGGCTCACACTGCCAACCCGTCTGCTGACCAGTTCGTACTATCCGACAACTCGACTAGAACTGTTCCAGACACATCAGCCATCCCAATCCCATTCCCGATTCGCAACTGGACACTCACGGCAGAGCGTTGGGAGGCTCCCGCGAACATGCAAAATGCCTCTGCGATAGCATCGATCCGCAACACAACGCACCATCTCCCCTCGCTACTTTCCTGGACGGAGATTCCCGCCCTCGTCAACGCCTCCGGAATCGGGTATTACAGTTCCCAGTTCACTTGGCATCCGAACGACCAGAACAAAGTTGGAGCTTACATTTCCTTCACTCGTATCCTGCACGCGGTTCAACTCTTCGTAAACGGGGATAAGGTTGCACCTATTGATCCGACTACAGGAACTTCGGATATCGGACCGTATCTGCGGGATGGCGAGAATGAGCTGCTGGTTGTCGTTCCGACTACGATGTGGAATTATCTGAGGAGTATTTTCCCTAAGATCACGGAGTCAGGCACGCCTCCGTTGTTAAGTAGCTCGTCTTCCCCGATGAGCTTCCCTGGTACTTTTCCTAATGGGCTGGTGGGTGAGGTTTATATTACCCCGTACATGTCGTTTGCTCTTGGTATATAAACTGGCATTGTTATGACGCTTTGAAGGGGAAATAATGGGCACCGTTCCTCCATGTTTGAAGGAGTATGTCTTCAATGTTTCAAGTCACCATAGGCTGCATCTGTTACTTGCGCTGCGTATATGCCTCGTAAGTCTCGATGGAGTCTCAATGGAAGTATATAGATTGCCGCGTTGCACTTTCGCCGCCTCCATACAATGCAACGATATCCCCGACGACGCCAAGACCGTTGATCCCCCAAATAGGCAATGAATACGAGTACTGACGGGTCCTGTCACTCCGCTATACTATTGGCTATAATGAATAAACTACACGGCATAGCCCCACATGGGTTATGTCTATTTTGATTCACATTATTGAGTCAGGCCCTTAGTTCCACCTTGAATGTGTAAAAAGACTTTTCCCCTTCCATGGCGTGGCAAATCTGTCGAGAATTATTTGCGGATCACTCATTTTTAGCTTTATATATGTTTAATCTCCACCATGTGGTCAAATATACTCATTTCCCCAATTTCAATTTGGAAACATGACGAACGAGAGATTGATGTCGAATATTGATGCGATGGAAGTCGACAGTACTAGCATTGCTAGATTATCATCACGTAATAACCAGGTTGGTACCTCGAGTCATGATAATAACAATTTCATGAAATTTTTCACTGATGCATGTTGCAGAAGACTGTCTCCCACAACACGGCCGAGACTATTCCCAAGGCCCCATGGCAAGACAAGTTCCATGCCTTCATTCGGTGGATGTGTACACCATTGGGGGCCTGCATTACAGTTTACGGTCTGAACGTGGTCGCATGGGGTGGGATGCTCTTCCTCTTGATGTGCAATGCAGCGCCCGCCATGTGCCATCCAAGTTGCGATAGCCTTGACTCCTCACGTCGCATTTGGATTGAGATCGATTCCCAAATCCTGAATGCGCTATTCTGCGTCACTGGATTTGGGTTAGCACCGTGGCGTATCCGTGACCTCTACCAATGGTTCTTCTGGCGATTGGGCTGGACGGAAGCTAGCCGACGGAAAGGGTTCACCCGCTTGGCCGAGATTCATAAGAACTGGTTCCTGAAAGCTCAAGAGCCAAGTGTGCTTCCTATCAACACGCAACAGGATTATCCAGTGGCTGAACAGGCAACGCCTACCCCGTTGTGGAAAATGGATGTTGTGGTGTGGGGTAATATCCTCAATACAGTCTTCCAGATTTGCTTGGCTGTTTGTATGTGGGCAATGAATCGTTTCGACCGCCCAAGTTGGACAACTGGTCTCTTTGTCGGTCTTGCTTGTGTTGTTGCTGGTGTTGCTGGGATTTTGATGTGGTTGGAGAAGAAACGCGTGAAGAAAGCTAGCGAGCACCCCGGTGCTCTTCTTTTGATCCCTCGGGCTACGCAACCGGTTGTACCAGGGAGAAAGGGTGGCGATTATACCCCTATAAAGCCAGAATTATGAGATGGCATATTGACTAGTGGAACACGGGAAGATTCTCTGAGTGTCGTGTCTTTTAGTTGACTTAGTATAATTTGAGGCTTGCAATGGAAAATTTATTTCAATGGAATCTGTTCGTATTTTCTCCTATAGGAAGCCAGCTATTTATAGTAGCTACCTGCAACTTCACAAGACTAGGCTTTGAAAATTATTCTTACTCAAACGACTGATAGGTTGAGCAGCAGGATTGTTGACACCCAGAACGCAAGTCTATCTAGTATCCGATGACCAAAAGAATCTATCAAATGACTGCAAAATCTCACGCCGCTCTTCATCAGTCAGCTGCATCCTGCTTGTTTCGTAATACCCATTCTTCAGCCGTGCTTTCACAATGGCCTTCCGACTCTGTGAACGGAAAACCGCCTCAATACTTTTGGTAATTCCTTGGAAAGGATAAGCCACCAGTCCGATCCCGGCTAATGGTACGTCCAAGTTAGCTTTGTTTAGTTGCATGCATTAAGAGGATTTCTTACCCGAGGGGACCTTTGTTGCAAGCCCAATTGTGCCCTTGGCAAAACCCTTGACCGCACCTAAAGCGCCGTCCTCTTTCGCCCCATTGACAGGTTGTGTAAAGAGACCGGTGAAGCCATCAGACATACCGTCCACAAAATTCCTGCCACCAACGACGGCACCGGATTTCCAGTCTTGAACCCCGCCGTAATCCTTGGGCGTTTCTCCATACAATCGAGGAACCTGTCGGAATCCTTCTGCGGCGGCATGTGGAATGTCGACTACCACCCCTTTGAAGTATGTTCCGGTGAATTTGCCGAAGCCTTTCATCGTTGCGCCTAGCATGCTGCCTGCGACCAATAACCCGTTTCTGCTTCCATCGGGTCGAATTTCGTGCCCAGGTCCAACGGATGGTGTGCGACAATTATGCGAATTTGTTTCATCGGAAGCAGATATCCTTGTTGATGAGGGTTCCCGTGAGAGAGGGCTGCCGGGGAGCGCTGGGGCTTGCAAGGCCCTCGCTGATGTTTTTGGAGAACGACCGCGCTTGTATTCCTTGTATGGGTTGTAAACCATATCAGCGGTCGAGCCGATCATACTTGACCCGGTTTTGGTAGCTGCAGCCAACATTCCAGTTAAAGGATCCCAGCGGCGATGTTCAATAATGATTGGATTGATGAGGTGACTGGTGAGAATCATTGGTTAGTATGTCCATATACTGGCTTGAGTCCGGGTACGCACAACTGAAGACGTTTTTCGTCTATCTTTTGATGTTCAATCAAGATCTGCACGGCTGCATTTGACAGATCCACGTTGATTTTGCCCTTTTTGTATCTCCAGACTGCAACCTGGTTGGGCATTAAATTGCACCTCATTTTATCCACGGGAAGATTTCGATGGAACGATTCCACGGCTGCGGTTACACCAGATTCAGTCTGCATTTTAATGGCCAACTTACGTGCCGCTTCTGTGGCCTCTGGGGTGAGGCAAAATTGGATAGCAGCTGTCAGTGTCTGAAAGTTGAGAGATGAAAATGGAATAGGTTTGGGCCCAGCACCGGCTCTAGCAACCATGTTGCCCCAGAAGGGTTGGCTAGAAGAATCAGTACTTATAATTTCGCAGCTCAAAGACGGGCCCGTTAAAGAATTGATAACTCACTCGCCGAAAAAAGGGACGATAGCAGTCGGTCGCCCATTTTGGAGACCACATGCAGTAGTTCCTGCGCCTCCATGGTGAACTACTGCAGCGACATGTTGAAAGAGCCACTCATGTGGACAGTCGCCAATATAGTAGATATTCGGGTTTGTGCTTCCAACTAGCCCGCTCCAACCCTTTGAAATGATCGCACGTACACCTGCCCTTACCACCGCGGTGACAACGGTGTCTATCAGCTTTTGAGGGTCATCAACCACAATACTGCCGAAGCCGATATAGACAGGAGGTGGGCCACCTTGTAGGAACTCCCTTAGCTCTGAGGGTGGGGAATATGATGGGGGATCTCTAAAGAAAAAACCACAGACATCTAATCGATTTAGTTTCCATCATGGCAACGGGCAAGCTAAAGTGTTGACATACCAATGTGATCTGGCCAATCCTGTGGTTTTGGCACAAGGGCAGGAGACCAGCAATATGTGTAGGGTATCTTCAATGTCTCAGCGAGAGAGGGCCCTTCTGTTGCGGGAACAGGCTCCAAATCTATCGAGACCCGCCATCGATTGATCACATCTCCGAGCCTAAATTAACCATGTCAATTTCTTAACCCCCATTTTCCCATAGGTAAGCTTACCCTTGCCATGTCAACCACTCAACAACCCCATAGGAAACCCAATTTGCAGTCCGAGGATCCATAGAAGACGGATTTAGATTGGCGAGGGGATGTGGAAACGCCTTAGTGCTGCTCCACGGCATTGTAAACATCAGATGGACTGGAATGCCTAGGGCCTGCGCACAATGAACGTGTGCAAAACTAGGAGGATTGGCAATTATGGCATCTGCAACAAATGGGTGTTTCGTCATTGGGTCATCTTCAATGCAGGATCTCCAGCATCCATCGAGCATTGTCGCTACCATAGCCTGTTTTCTTTGCACCTCCCCCGCGCGGAGTGTCTTCATTTGTGGAATCAAACCGGGATTCTTGACCATGAATGCCATCAACTCTGCAGGATCTCCGCCGATGGGAAAGAACTCTAATCCTGACTCGTGTACGAAGTCTGCGAAGACATCATGTGTCGCAATTCGGACTCGATGACCGTGCTTTTGTAATGCATTTCCGAGGGCGATGAAAGGTTGCACGTCTCCACGACTTCCGACGATTTGAATCACAATGCTGAGATTAAATTCGCATGACGTCACTTGCTTGGTAGGGTCGATATAGTCGGGAGGTGGGTTCTGGATGTCTTCTTGCTGCAAGTCGATGATTTTGGCGAGGGTTCTCGCGATCTTGGATTCCAGGTTCACTTCAATTCGGCCGTCCCCTATAACGAGTATTAGAACGGGCCGACCAACCATTATCCTCGTAGCTCGACCTACCTTGGACGTTCCCCGATTCTGCCACGAGTCCACCGTCCTCAACCAACGAATATGGTGGAGGGGTCGGCCCCTCCACTTGTTCTTCACCAATTCCAGGGTGTGCGGAGGCTCCCATGTTTTCGAACTTGATGAGAAATCTTGGAGGCAAGAATCTGGGAAAGCTCAGCTTCTAATAGCAAATAAAAGATACGCTAGTCTCGTACTCGTACCCTTCCGCAGGTTGGGATTGGTGGATCCCAATTAAAGGTTCAATATTGGTCTGTGCGCATCGACTAGCGCCCTTTTGGATCTCCATCTCACCCATTTTAACTTTCTGATTTTCCGGTACCATCCAGGCAGCAAAGTCTAAAAATTGAATTGTTTTTGCCGAACTCCGATTGTCAAATGCATCCATTACGGCAATGTATAGCCGCCAGTTCGCCATATCGTATTTTGCCAGCAGTCCATTTAATAAAGATTGTATAGGTGCGTTTTATTGACTATGGAAGTTGATATTGTAGCAATTTGGATATTACAGAAGTAAATTGACATATCGAAGGCTATATTATAGAAAAGGTTCCTTTCATAAATCAAGCCTTTCATAGCCTTTTTTTAGTATCTACCTAACAAATTAAGAAGAGGGACAAAATATCTATATAACTATATGCCTAAAAAGTCTATCTAAGGAGACTACAAAAAGGTATATAAAAAGACTATCAGAGAAGACTTTCTAAGAACGCCACGGCCGTCTAAGCGGAATAGTCATATAGAAATTGGAATATTGTAGAAATTGACCCTGTAGAAGTTGATATTCTAAGAATTTACCACTAGACCTCCATCTGTAGGTAATAGTATATTGGCGGTAATGACGGTCAAAATTCAATATGGATAAGTGCGATATGGCGCACTGGCGGCTATACACTGCCGTAAGCCTTTTAGGCAAGGCGGTCCAGGCGGTACTGACCTGCAGCAAACTGGTACGTCTGAGAAATCTCAAGGATCTCATTGACACTCTCCAATGTGAATGTGATATCATGTGGTCCTATTTCCCATGTTAACAGAGCTATTATTTAGGTGGCCATGTGCCTGCTAGCAAGGATCACAAGAGGGGAATATTCTTACCAGCTGGGATATCCCTATGGAGAATCCTTGCATGATACACTCATGCGTCTTGGCCGCAGTCGGATTCGTTGATGGTAACACCAGGGCCGTGGGGAGCGGTTTGTCCGAGAATCTCGTTTTCCCAAATAAACAGTGAACTTCTCAAGCGCTCACTGATCATCAATCACAGTAATTCGAGTGGATACTCAAAGTCAATTGTAATTATTTCCGGCTCTGGTTCCCCAGGTTTCTGGTATCTGGAACTCCAGTCCAGCTGGAAGGGCGTCCATGCCCGCTCTTCCGCAACGGTACCTACTTGGTAAGCCAAATCGGGGGCCCCTGGAGTAGCAGTGCTATTTCCAAAAATATTAGCTGTGCTCTGTCTCTTATACGGCTCTCAGGATAACTCGCCATTCAGCGGTGGACGTTACAGTCACTGTAACAGGGACAGTTCGAGTGATAGTGCCCTCGTCAGGGCAATCGCAGGGAGGGAATCTAGTTGGACAAGGGCTGTCCGTGGGAACGAGCGTTGTTGTTATCTCTATGGTTGTTGTTTCGCAATTGACAGTTGTCGCACAATTGGTTCGGACATTGGGGTTCAAAGAAGACTCGAAGGCAGTTACCACTGGAGGCGTGGTGGCTGTAACTGAAGTGACCAGCCCAATCAAGGCGAGAGAGTTGAGAAAGTGCATTTGCGTTTGTCTTTTAGGAATGAGTGGACCCAGGAGATGGATGAGAAGCGAAGTAGATGAGACCCAGAATGTTCAGGACATGTCCTCTTTATATAACCAAGGGGGTCTCTGTATATTGGCCAGAAGGGGAGAAGGCGATCTTGAGTTCAGCTGGGCTTGATCTACGCCAATTACATGGTTTGCGTAGAATACATTGTATGTTGGTAGTTATGAGATCGGAAGTAAATAGACTATTTACTGTTCCTGCAACTCCCCAATCAAGCAGCACCCATTTAACCATGCATACATATTCCAGAACCTGCTGTATTGTTGGCTGTTCTTCCGGCTCAAATTTCAGCATCTGACGGACGAGAGTGAGAATAGCACGTGTTTCTTCCTCTCCAAATACCCCCTTTTCAAGCTTGTGTCGATAGTGCTGCACCCCGTCCTCTAACGACTCTTCAAGCTCGCACCATACCTCCCGCCCTTCCGTTGGACGCCCATCTTGATCAAAGAATTTCCCACGTTCCTTCCAGCGTTCCCACCAACTAGTAGGCATCGGGACTAGCATGTCAATATGCTGGGAAACCATATCATCATCTGTAACATATTCATTACTAAAAAATGCCTTCATGCCCAATATCTCTCAAATCGCCGCTGCCAGACTCCAGATATCAGCCGGGTATGGAAGAGGGGCCTGCGGTTCGAATCTGGCTTCTGAAGGCCGCGCTGCAAGTGGTGTGTGGCGGTCCTCTCCTCGGCGAGTTTCTGATTACGGGCAATATAACTCGCCGAAGTCGCTGAGAAGTACATGCGCATCGTGCAGTTTGAAGTCGTCCGCATCCATGCCCAGGTATAGCGGGATTACTCCTTTGGGTGGAACATTCGGAGGGAGTGGGCTAATGGATTGAGGGGAGTGGCTATTCTGAAGTATCGCGCCATCATAGTGACAGTTATCGAGTAGTTGTAGGTTCAGGATTAGCGGTTATGTTGTAGCGTCGACTATTCGTGCCGATCCGTGCCAGCCCCTTTCCCCACGGGAGCATTGTCCACCAAGGATGCCCTCGATACTCATCCAATTAAGTCCCGGCTTTGTACTCCTAGCGTGCGATCTGGTAACGTTCCTGAAATACAATCCTGTTCCATTTTATTCAGTGACTATAATTTCTATTGTTTATTGGGGGAGCGTAACATCGCCACCTGCACGTAGCCGGGGAATGGAGAGAAGGTATCAACCTCCCGGAACCCATTTTTCTCATACAAAGGTTTCCCTGCCGGAGATGCAGACAGATAAACCTCCAATCCCTCAGCATCAGCGCGCGTGAGACCCCATTTGAGGAGCTTCGAGCCCAGTCCCCTGCCCTGGTAGGAATCTTGAACACCCAGCATATCCAGATCTATAGGTCCCGGTTAATGTTCAAATTCAAAAAGCATAAAACAAACCCGAAGTCTTTAAGCAAGAGTCAAGAAAAAAGACAAGAAAAAGAACGTACAATAATGAGGCCTCTCCCCCATCCACTTCTCATGCCGCGCCCCCATACCATTGAAAAACCGATCGCAAAGGTCCTTATCACTACTTGGAGGCCACACAATCTGTTCCTCCTTCCGACGGCGATCGGCGACGGGTACGGGAAGTTTCCATTTCGCGAATGCGACAATCCCGCCATCCTCCGACCCCTCCGTCACCTTAAGGAATACATCGTGGGTCTCGCCTGCAATTGAGCGCATGATGCTGGTGGTGAAACATTTTTCCCACCACTCCGTCACATCCGGCGTGTTCGGGAACATGGCTGTGTCCAAATTACTATGGAAGCTGCCATAGAAGACTTTTGTGAGTTCGCGCGCGTCGGTGGGAGACGCGGGGTAGATCTCCAGTGACATTTTGGGGGTTGGATTTGAAATTTGCGCGTGACGATGGGACACCAATGGAGTAGGCTGTGTGCGTATGCAATGGAAATTTTTTGGATGAAAGTTGAAGTTCGGAGATTTTGGTTTGTGTCATCTTGAGTGGGGGTGGGGAAGGCTCCAAGGTGGATGTCTTACCAGAACAGATCTACGAAGGCATGATTTTACCGATATCAGGGATAAACTCCTTATCCCGGCTAATTAAAGATGTTCCTATGTGATAGTCCTATGGGACTTAAAAGCGTTTAAAGTTGACGCGACGCGTTTGGGCCCATATATGCTGCACAACACCCTATCTTGGCGCATAACTGCAGTTTGCTGTACTTTTGTTCTACATTTCATTAGCAACGGGGGGTTTTTTTTTTTTTTCCCTTTCCTCCAGCGGACAGACTTTGTGTTCACGGTGTTCGATGAACTCTCGAATGTTGTTCCGCTAGTTCTGGTAGCTCTGCAAACGATCCGAAAGTCCCTAGTATGTCAGGGGTGACCTGCCCGAGCTAGGATACCCAGGCACCCAGGCATTCAGGCAACAATTAATATCCTCAGGCCACCAAATCGTGTCGGAGTAGATGCACTGGCATACCGGCATACCGGAGGATCCATTGATCCTATACATTTTGTAATTTTAGATTAGTAATCGACGGCCCATATAAATTGTTAGGAAAGTCGATACAGCAATACAGAGAGTTGAATACCATTGATTGGACCCTACATTTTTACAATACGGCCCACGCCGACAGTTATGAGCCCGGTTCGCACTGAATGAGACTACTGTAGTTGGAATGCAGTATCTAGCCCGCTGCTAGAAGCGTCTCGCAACCCCTGAAGCT